>JAQFVV010000645.1:275000-303748 GCA_028023455.1 Epiperipatus broadwayi
AACATCACATAATTAACTAAGAAGCACTCCTTGGACAATTTAGGTCAATGCCATCAAAGTAGGTATAAAAATAATATTATTCCAGAAGGCAATAGATCTAGATTCAATGACTTCTTGGATAAAATAGATGTATATAGTTATTTGTTGCTTGTTGAGCACTGAAAAATTATTGTAACACCTAAGCAACAGAATATGAAAATCAAATGCAAGACCCCACATTTTTATCAAATCTTGAGTTTATAACAATATGGCTAACCATTTGAATGATTTGAAATTAAAACTGAAAAAAACAAAATATTTCCAATGATTATTTAAATGGCTTTAAAAGTAAATTGAAGTTTTTTAAATCAACAAGAGCTAATCATGTTTTGTTTTTGTTTTTTGTAATTATGAAGAACATTTTGAAAAAATGAAGAATTTTGAGTAAATATCATGTTCAACCTTCATATATTGAAAGAATTATTGAGGATTTTGAAAATCGATTTAGTCATTTTTAAAAAGTTGAAGAAAATATTTCATGTTTTACTCAACCCTTGATTATCAGCATTAAAAATGTAAGACCAGATCTTCAACTGGAATTATATGATTTGCAACCAAATTCTTTTTATATTAACATAAGTGAAAAAGTGTATTTTTTTATATTACTAAAAATAGAGAACTACCCGAAATTGTGAAAATATGTGCTCAATTCTCGGAAGCACCTACCTTTGCATAACACTTTCCAAGAATAATATTCATTAAATCAAGGTACCAAACTATCACAAAACTCTCTGCTAAAATGATATACACAATTACTACATTTTTGTTTACTGAAGACTTTTAACCATAACTTTTTCCTTTTTATGTTATTTTTAAAATCCTGGTTAAATCTAACTAACAGTAGAACTCTCCAATAATTTATTATGTGGACTGTATTTATTATTTTGTATGTGGCCCAGATAGTTTTATTTTAATAGCGTTTTATAGACTTAACTTACATGAGAAAACAAGACTGAAAAACCATTCAAACTTCTATCACCTAGTAACTGGAATGCCTGATGGGTAATGTCTTCTTCTTTAATGTTTCTCAATGGAAGGTATATTTAAATTCTGTTCTACACATATACAATATATATATATTCGAAGCTTAATAAATAACAATAATAATAATAAAGTAAAAAATAATGTCTTCTCCTTTAATGTTTCTCAATGGAAGGTATATTTAAATTCTGTTCTACACACACACACACACACACACACACATATATATATATATTCGAAGCTTAATAAATAATAATAATAATAAAAAAGTAAAAAATAATGTCTTCTCCTTTAATGTTTCTCAATGGAAGGTATATTTAAATTCTGTTCTACACATATACAATATATATATTTTCGAAGCTTAATAAAAAATAATAATAATAAAGTAAAAAATTAAAAATTAAAAATTAGCTTTAAATTTTGAAGCTTGTTAAGTTTATCTGTTAGGTCAAAAATATTTGCAAAGAATATTTGCTAACTGCTAAATTTCTAAAATCGAAATATCAAAACTATGTATTAATATTTTTTTCCCTATTAACCCGTTTTTTTTACTTACACATCTTTTTCAAAATAATTTACAAAAAAAAAAAAAAACTAATAATTATATATTTTTATACAATTTTACAAGTTTATAGACTTACTTATTTTTTTACATCTTCAGATATTTCTTTGAAGAAATTCTTTATTTTTCATACATCAGTAAGATAATAACACTTTTTAAAATTGGAAATGAACACATCAACTTTTATTAAGTACAATATAAAACAACTATAATTATCACAAGCAATTTTTATTTTGTGCTTTATATTTTGCTATTTTCTGATAATGATAGGTTTAATTATCCTTCAGGCCTCCTTGCTGTTATGTAGGAACGTCTGCATTCATAAAATTATTACTTGGATATTTTGCCTCTTAGATTTAGTAAAATAATCATAATTTAAATTAATCAAACAGGAATAAAGCAAAAAAAAAAATGTTTTCTCCCTAAAAGTCTCTCTATATGCATTTCTATATGAATATATAATTTAAAATATAAGAGGATATACATCACAATTTTTAATAAAATTTGTGTGTATGGCATTCTAACACACTAGCACATATATAAATGCAAACAAATATACTTTTTATAGAAAATGTAACAAATATTTTGAAATATTTGTATATTTGTATAAACAAATTAAAAATACTTTCCCGATAAACTCATATACACTAACATATATATAACTGTATGTTGGACTATTCACATCATCTATTCTTTATTTGTCAAATGTTTTTAGAAAAAAATCAAATTTTATTTAAACTTTTTAAATACATTCAACTCTCAATAATAGTACATACATTAGCATATAATACGATTCAAATGATATTATTTTCCTCTTTTTCAGGTGTTGTTGATCTGGGCAATAACAAGGGAATTGAACCAGAGCCCTTTAGATTCCTCTTAAAAAGCAGAAAAGTTAATAAAATTCTCACACATAAGTATAAACAATTTTACTGACTATTGCCTTTGATAGAAAGCCTAGTTTGTTAAAGTGTCATCTTAAATTCAATATTCATAAATTTAAAAGTCCCTGGTTCAATTTCAATGCTATTCATCTTATTGTATATCAATATCACTTAAGTAAGAGAAGATGTACTAACCTTTAGGCAATTACTAACAATTGAATGTATTTAAAAAAGGTTAAATAAAGTTTGAATTTTTCTGGAACCTGTGACAAATAGTAGTAGATGATGGAAATATATCAATATATAATTACAATAAAAACCACCATCATAAGATATCAGATAAACATTCACATATATGAATATTGTGGTATCACATATCCTCATTTATTTTTCTGCAGTTTATAAAGAGCTAAAGAGAAAAAACAATTGTTCTGAAGAAATCTGGAATAAATAAATCATTTATTTATTAAAAAATTTTTAAAAATATTTTGTTAAATTATATTGGATGATAACAATGCTTTATTAAAATTAGAATAAAGAAATCACATATTCAAAATTAGTGTTTAAAAATATAGACTGCATTGTTTGTGTTACCATAGAAAAGGAAAACAATTTCAGAAAAAAACACATACTTTCTTTCCTTTAACAGTTTTATATCTTAACATTATCTTATTCTATAAATAAACTCTGGATTGGCAGCAAAGAAAATGTATTGTGAATAGAGAACTTTGGAGGGGGGGAATGGGAGTTCCTTCCATTTAATATCTATGATTTAAATGGAATGTTTAACAACAAAAATGCTATACTGATCACCATAGAACTGCAAAATCTAATTATATTGTAATACTGACAAAAAAATAATTGAAAAACATTTAAGGATTAAAATGTATATGGATACCTAAATATGTGTGCGCTAGCATGAAGGTGCCAAAGAAAATTCTGCAAGATAAAAAATTAAAGTGAAATTTTATATACATTAATATTAATAGATGCATAGAGAAAAATCTTATTAATAACTGTTGAAATTATAATGCTAATATTTATAAATCTTTATAAAATCATTCTTCTAAATTAATAGTATTAATTACAAGGCAGTCTGCTTTATCATCCAATAACTTAGATAATAGAAATCAAGTAAAGTAAAAGACCAATTAATGCATAAATAGTATTTGCATAACTTAATTTGATTATGAAAATATTACTTGATTCTTAGACTTTTTAAAGGTGATAATATTAACAATTCTCCATATATGTTTATTTGCATGAAAAAGAATTTATAGTTAACCCTTTCTTGACTATATACATTGATAATTTTAATTATAAATTATATATCACATCTAATTATACTGTAGCAAGGGTGAATTATAAATATACATTATATGATGTTAATTGGTTTTCTAAATCATTATTTATTTAAATCATTACAAATAAATTAATGTTTATCTTAATAAATTCATATTGTTGTTATTAATCTAGATATTTTAATTTATTACTGCATTAATCATTGTAAAACTATTTTATCTTATCTTATAATATATTCCAGGTGATATCTAAATTATCAAGTAAAATATTGTTTAATAAATTTTATCTTCTTTACCAATCAAGAGCATACATTTGGACCCATTGGCACTCTTTACAAATTTATGAGTCTGTCATACATGTAGATAAATTATTATAAAGTCATTTGTGATCAACTCATTTATTTATTAGTTATATTTTAAATTGCCTGAATATGACATTTACTCAGCAAATTTAGATTGTCCAAATATCTAATATATAAGTGGAAAAAATGACTTGGTTTATAATTATATTTATTACAGGTAATTACCCAAATATGTGTTGCATTTAGATTGCAGGCCAACTAGCACTGCTCAGTTATAATATTTTATTGCATTCATGATTACCCAAATCTGTAAGCTATTCAGTGAACATTACTTATTTTAGTTTTACATTTTGGCAGTCTATTACTTTTCTTTATATATATATATATATATATATATATATATATATATATATATATATATATATATATATATATATATATATATATTAATGTTACGAACTGTGTATTATTTTGCATTACAATCTGATAAGGACTAGCAACTGCCATTATATATATATAGAGAGAGAGAGAAAGAGAGAGTATTAATTCATATTCTTTTTAATTACCATGTAATAAATTCATTTTATTATATGATATATTTGATCTTTAAAAATAAATTAAAATATATTATCACAAGTTAAAAAGTTTAATAATTTCATATTTAAATGATATTTATGAATAACAGTACAATTATGTTAATATCTAAAGAATTAGTTGCTTTGAAAGTAAAGCCAGATGGTTCAAATTGATAAAATAATTCTCTGTATGTCATAAAATTAACAAAATCATTGTTAATAAAGATAAAAACTTATCATGGCAATACAGCTTAGCATTCCTAAGTATAACCATATATTTCTTTTTGTATATTTATATATAAATATTCTCTAGAATAATAAACTTTTCAATGGCATAAATGTAGAGATTTGTTAATATCCTTTACCCAATACATTTCATTTTTACTTCTATTGTTTAGATAAGCAATTTAATATCAGATCTTATAGAAATTATATCATCAAATTTATATATTTTATAGCATTTTAAATGAGTGGGACATACAATCTAAGACATTTTGAGTCTCACATAAAATATTGCTTTCATGAATGTCTCAAGCAGCTATATCAGTTCCAATGCTCAAACTTCTAATGATTTCCTCCAAGAATAAATCATTGGATTATTTTATTTATACAATCAGTTAATTATTTTACACACAAGCAATATATAAATATATATTTTTGTAATACATATATAAATTGTAGCAATATATAAAATATATTTAACAAGAGCATTTAGACAAAGTAGACAAATATTTATAAATATAGCAATAAAATTTCAAAAAAAGCCTAAGCTAGGCTTTTGATACAGAGAGTATCTTTCTCAAAACAAGACTACAATAAACTTAGCAAACCTACATGTGTATAAACAATAAGTGAAACATCCATTATCAAAGAAGAATGTCATTGGCTATGCCATTACATTAAAAAATCAGTTCTTGTTAAAAGCAATACTATTTGCTCTAACATTAATAGAGTTTTTGAAATTAATTATATGCCAAGCTTCTTTTAATTTACATTTTTTAATGACTTTTTTCAAAAATAATTTTAGCAAGTGGGCAGCTTTAACCACCAGATATTTTGTTATGATCAATGAACACCAAATTATACACACTATTGCATTTATTTTTGCTATATAGATAACCATGCTAAGCTATGCTAGACTTTAAATTTGTCAGTTTTGTAATGCTAGATATTATGGGAAAAAATAATCTAAAAGAGCTCTGCTGTTCATCTATATAAATGTTATAATTCAAAGTTTGTTGATCATGAGAAAAAAATTGTCATTTATTTAAAACTGCTAATGCTAAAATTATTTGTCTGAAAAAAAAATCATATAAAAAACATAACACAAACGAAGCTTGGCATATCATTATTTCCAAAAACTCCTTTACTGTTAGAGCCAATAACATACATTTTAACAAAACAGGTTTTTAATGCAATTTCTTACCCAATGGCATTCGTCTTTTGATAATGGATATTAGTTTTTTTTTGTTAAATGCCTGTATGTTTGCTAAGCTTATTATAGTCTTGCTTTGAGAAAGATACTCTGCATTGAAAGTCTGACTAAATACTTTTTTGAAATTTTATTGCTTTTTTGCTAATTATGTCCACATACTCTTGCAAAATATATTATATTTCATGTACAAAAAAAGTCCAATATATCAGGGAATTATATTTTTGATTCAAAATTTATTTAAATTGCAAGTTATAAAAAATATTATTTTTGCCTCACTTAAAGAGAAACACATTAATTTTTTTTTTTTTTGAGTATTGGTACATGGCATTAGTTGAATATCATGGTCATTTGACTTTATTGTTTTTTTCAACTCCATAAATTACAAATTAAAAAGCCCAATATGATGACTAATTAAATGACACAAAAATCTCATATATAGTTCAGTGAAAGTTAAAGCAAAACAATAAAACAACATAAGACTTCTCTATCTACACAACATAATTCTAGAAGATGTATTTTATTAGAGTCCAAGTATTTTTACTAAAAAAGCCATGAGGCAAAAAATATTCTGAGCACATAAATTTTAGAACACTACTATATAGTATCCATTAATTACATAAAGTTACAATAAATGGCTATGAAGTAGAATAAACAGTGAAATATTATTCTTACTCCTTTTCAAGGTATATCAATCTTTCATCAAACATGCCCTAGGTGGTTTAGTTCAATAATAATAAGACTGACAAACTCAAGGCATAAACGCTTTTAGATAATTGGAAAAAGTGAGATAAAAAGTTTATTACGAACAATTGAATAGAATGTAGTATTTGGCCTACCACACTTCTATAAATATAACTTGATCTTCCAAGCAGCCAACTATATAATAATTAAATAAATAAATAAAAATAATATTATGTTTAAATATATTTACCATTAAACAGCTAATGTTTAATATAATATAATTTGTGATCATTTTTAGAACTAATTAAACTTTGTTCATTATTTATAAATTACATATGAAAAAACATTTATTTATAGTCAGTTATTTGATTGACTCATAATTGTTGAATAGTTATCCTATTTCGTAAATATTTTTTAACATTACTGTTACATTAATTTTATTTAAAATCGGTCACAATTGTAAACCTTGTTTTGTTTTTGTTTTCTACTCCAATTATATTAAAATCCTAAAAGATAATGTAAAACAATATTTAAACATATATACTATTTATTAAAAGTATCATTGTGCTAATTATTTGCAGAGAAAATATTGTATCCAGTGTACTTGATGAGAAGACAAATTAAAATATTATATACGTGGATAAATGACAAATCTAATATTAATCTCTTATGCACCAAATACACTATAATGATAGGAATTTATAAATTATGTATCATACTAATCTATTCATAAATTATAATAACTAATCTTACTTTTGTTTTAGCAAGAAATACATATATACTAAAACCAGTGTTTATAGTTTTTTTTTTTAATTGGCAATTCAATTATTTGTTCAATCAAATAATTAATAGGCTGTCCTGAAAGGTTTAGCAAACTAGTCAAGTAGCAGACATGATGCGATGTGATGTACTGTCACTTCTCCTTAAATGGAGTCAGGAATCTCTCAGAAACTATGCCCAAAGAAACCTGTTAGCCACTTTACCTTCCCCTTCCATTCCTCACTGTAAGCTTTTCCATAATCTGCTCCATCCCATTTCCACAACATAATCTTTGTCAACTCTATGGTCTTTATATCTAAATCCCCCTTATCTTTTCCCAAACCCAGCATAAAAACCAATAACCCACTTTCCGTATAATCACTTTGTTCATATTTATTTTTCCATAACTTCATTATTTGTACTCTTTCTGCTTTCAAGCATTTACATTCAATCAACAGATAACTAATATTTTTTATGCCTTCCTTACACAATTTGCAGATTAAATCACCCATGTTTTTCCATTAACATGTATATTATCTCGTTGCTAAAGATCCTGAGCCTTAAGCAATAAACTACTTTCCTTACTATTATCATAAATTAACTCGCATCCAATGTTCTGTTTACTTCTATATATATTTAAACTTTTTTTACTCTCCATACTAGTTCTCCATTTCTCCAACTCCCTATTCTTTCCTTACCACTATAACACTCAACAATCCCCCCTAACACAATTATCCCACCTTTTATACAAGTATACTGATATAAATTCTTTATCCAAATCTTTTGCATACGGCATTGTCTTTCTCACTCATATTGTTGCCTGCCCTTTACTCATAACCCTATTAAATACTATTTTGGTTATTCTTTTATTATTCATAAACTGCAACCTACCAAACCTTTTCATTTTATTTTTTGCATCTCTCATATAAAAACTTGACCATCCCATTTCTCCTTGAATTGCTGCCTTTGCTGTCCATACCTCTGCATCTAATGCATGTCTTCCTACTTCTCTTTGTACTTTCTCTAAGTAATCTAATACCCCTTTACTAACACATAATGCATCATTACCATATGTTAACCCTGCTACTGCAACTCCCTTCCATACAATTCTAGCTACATCATATTTATTATATGAAAACACTGTTAATTTCTTTACCAAATCCTTTCTTTTCTTTGCTTCATTTACCAATTTTTTCTCCCATTCATCCAAGCAATTTTCCTGATTACTTAAGATGATTCCCAAACAAATATCTATCCACCACACTTAACTTTATATCCCCCAATAAAAACTTTACATCTCTTTTCCCAGTATTAACCATCATTATATTTGATTTTTCTTCACTAAATTTAATCCCCATTTCTTTACCCACCCTTGTACATGTCCTCAGCATAGCTTCCATACCTTTTCTTTTTTCTGAACACAAAAAGATTTCATCCACAAAAAAAGACCTGACAGAGTATATACTCCTTTGCCACCTATTAATGGTATCTCTAGCCTTCTTCCTAGTCTTTCTATTGATTTCTCCATTTCACTCAAACATAACAAAAACAAAATAGGTGACATAGGGCATCCTTGCCTTAGACCCACCCCATTTTTAACTTTAACTGATTCTATACCCCCTAATTGATAAGTATAATAATTATTTTCATATAATTTCTTAATAATATTTACTAAAACTTCATCCATTCCCAAATTTGCTAAACTTACCCATAATCCATTTCTATTTACTCTATCATATACCTTATCTATATCTATAAAACTCATATATAATGATCTCCTTGAATTCCTACTCATATCCATAATTTGTGTATCTCCTATATGCCTATCTGACCTAAAACTTCCTTGCATTTTCCCCAATACATTATTCTCTTCCATCCATTTTACAACTCTTCCAGCGACCATATATGAGACTCTGACAGATTTATGGCTAGCTCCATTATTTAAACTTTTAATAAACTTCTGAGCAATAAATGGCTTGATTATTTATAGTAATAAGAATCAGACAGCTTATATTATAAAATTTAAATATATTAGAGTAATATTTAATACCTCTCTATTAAAGTTTTGCAAGCTAGATAACCCAGTTAAATATTCAATATATATATATTACAAAATTATAACCCAGTTAAATATTCAATATATATATATTACAAAATTATACTTAATATATAAACTGATACTTTCTTAATATACTATAAAGTGATTGCCATTTTCATTATATAAAGATAATTTATATCTAATATGCAAACATACACTTAACTATTATTATTATCAACAAATTTATTACTCACGTTTTAGATATTATTATTATTTAAATCTGAAAAAATATAAAGTAATAACAATAATTGCTTAGATAAAACATATATATATATATATATTATAAAAATAATGTAAAAAATAACAATTCGTGTCAATTGTTAATACAGAGTTTAATATAAATAAATAAAAACAAATAATATTTCCAAGCGCTTTCAACTCTTAGGAGTCCTTATCAAGACAGTGTAAACAATTCTATTTTCTCCTAGGTAATGAATCTAACATTTCATTGTATTGACCAGGAACAACTAATCAGAAAGCTGGTTAATTTTGAATTCATAGCACAAGATGAATTTTGTATAATATATGATTCTTTAATCTTGCATTTTTTAATCATGTGTTTCATTCATTAATATTGTAAAATCCTTTGGACTACATATATGGCCTGTATTATTTTGGTGAACATATGAATAAACTGTATCATCTTCTCTTGCTCTATTATAAGTATATTTATGTTGTTGAAGGCGATATTTAATATTTGTTTTGGTTTCTCCAACATATATTGCACTACAATTTATTTGTGGGCATCTAATAGAGTATACAACACTGCTTTTATCCTCTTTATTTATTATTTCCTTAGAGTTATTTATTAACCTATTAAGGTTAGGTGGAGTTCTCCATGCTAATCGAAAATCTTGACTTAAAACTTTTATTATATTTTTATTAATATTGGGAATAAAAGCTAATGACATCCATGGTTTATTATTCATATTTATATGGTCACTATTATGACATTGTTTATAATGCTTCAATACAGTAGATAATAGCATTTGTTTATTATAACCCACTTGTATTAAATCTTGCATATAACATTTTATATTATCTTTCATAAACATTTCATTTGAACACAGTCGTTGATTATGTGTTAAAAAAGCTCTAAAACCAGCTAATTTGTGTACTAAAGGAACATTAGATGTTGGATGAATGTAACCTCTATTATCTATATGTTTTACAACCATTTTATATACTAATTTATCATCTACCCTTGATATTTGCAAATCTAGGTATTTAATACTAGAATTGTCTTCTCTTTCTATTGTCCAAACTAAACCATCTTGGTTCTGCAAACTATCAAAAATTTGCTTTATAATGTCTGGTAGCCCATATATCAAAACATCATCCACATATCTACAATATAATGTGTTCTCATTTCTTACTAATATGGGATGCACAATTCGCTGTTCTATATTATCTACAAACAAATTACTTAATAATCCACTTACAGCCAAACCCATTGGCCATCCTTTTTCCATTCTATATAAGTTACTACCATGTGCTGCAACAATATCATTGCTTATCCAAATTAAAACATCTATAATGAAAGATATTTTATCCTGTGGCATTTCTTTAACACACAACTTATCTCTCAAAATTGTAATAGATGCAGATCGATCCACTGATCCATATAATTCCACCACATCCAATGAAACAAACTCATATCCCTTAATTATAGCTGTTTTATTAAGTATAGTAACACAATCAAATGATGATTTTAATGTATATTTTCCAAACCCAACAAAATCTAAAATCCACTTAACTAAAATTTTTGCTAGCTTTTGATAATATGCCCTTGTAAAATCCAACTTTAATCTTACATTCGCCAACTTTGTAATCTACATTCGCAAACATTTGAGGAATAAAAGTTGCTGATGGATAAACTTTCCTATATTCTTTATTAGTAAGAAACATTTTACCACGTGCTCTTAAAATCTTTGAAACAAACTTATCTTTCATAGCCTTTATATTATAATTTTTAATTCTAATAAAATTCAATTTCTCTATTTGTTGTTTAAATTTAATTTCATATGTATCTTTATCCATTAATACAAATCTATGTGATTTATCTTCCTTAGAACAAATCAGCTGGTTATTATTTAAAAATAATTTAACATCTTTCAAAGCCTGCTGTTTACTATAATTCAATTTATTAGATAATGCATTAATTTTCGGAGAAATAACTTTAATAACATTTTCTTTAGTAATAATACCGTCGTATGCTGCTTCCACATCTGCAATTACTTCAGCCTTTGCATTTTTCCACGAACTATATACATATCTAGGCCCAAATGATAAAATTTCACTTATGTTATCCGGAATTTCATATTTAGATAAATTAACTACTTGTTGATTATTATTTCGCAATTTAATATGCTTTTGCTTATATAATAAAAACTCAAATTTCTTTGAATACTTAGACTGCATATCTTTTTTAAATTTATTAAACCAAAATTCTGTATATAACGGTAATGAATAAAACTGTTGTAATATTTTCTCTTTCTTTATTATCGAAAAAAATTCTTTTCTGCTATCCTTCAATAAAAAAATGAACTAAAGTTCTTTGTATTATATTCGTGGCATTAATTCTATTACGTATACTATAATTAATTTTAATTTTACAAGAATTTGGAATAATATTAAACTCACAACATCTCTTAAAGAAAATAAAACGTTCATTAGCTACAATACACTTTCTTCGCAAATATATAATAAAGAAAGAGAAAATATTACAACAGTTTTATTCATTACCGTTATATACAGAATTTTGGTTTAATAAATTTAAAAAAGATATGCAGTCTAAGTATTCAAAGAAATTTGAGTTTTTATTATATAAGCAAAAGCATATTAAATTGTGAAATAATAATCAACAAGTAGTTAATCTATCTAAATATGAAATTCCGGATAACATAAGTGAAATTTTATCATTTGGGCCTAGATATGTATATAGTTCGTGGAAAAATGCAATGGATGAAGTAATTGCAGATGTGAAGCAGCATACGACGGTATTATTAATAAAGAAAATGTTATTAAAGTTATGTCTCCGAAAATTAATGCATTATCTAATAAATTGAATTATAGTAAACAGCAGGCTTTGAAAGATGTTAAATTATTTTTTAAATAATAACCAGCTGATTTGTTCTAAGGAAGATAAATCACATAGATTTGTATTAATGGATAAAGATACATATGAAATTAAACTTAAACAACAAATAGAGAAATTGAATTTTATTAGAATTAAAAATTATAATATAAAGGCTATGAAAGATAAGTTTGTTTCAAAGATTTTAAGAGCACTTGGTAAAATGTTTCTTACTAACAAAGAATATAGGGAAGTTTATCCAACAGCAACTTTTATTCCTCAAATGTTTGTGAATGTAAAAACACATAAGCTTAATGCTCCTTTAAGATTAATGATGGATTTTACAAGGGCATATTATCAAAAGCTAGCAAAAAATTTTAGTTAAGTGGATTTTAGATTTTGTTGGGTTTGGAAAATATACATTAAAATCGTCATTTGATTGTGTTACTATACTTAATAAAACAGCTATAATTAAGGGGTATGAGTTTGTTTCATTGGATGTGGTGGAATTATATGGATCAGTGGATCGATCTGCATCTATTACAATTTTGAGAGATAAGTTGTGTGCTAAAGAAATGCCACAGGATAAAATATCTTTCATTATAGATGTTTTAATTTGGATAAGCAATAATATTGTTGCAGCACATGGTAGTAACTTATATAGAATGGAAAAAGGATGGCCAATGGGTTTGGCTGTAAGTGGATTATTAAGTAATTTGTTTGTAGATAATATAGAACAGCGAATTGTGCATCCTATATTAGTAAGAAATGAGAACACATTATATTGTAGATATGTGGATGATGTTTTGATATATGGACTACCAGACATTATAAAGCAAATTTTTGATAGTTTGCAGAACCAAGATGGTTTAGTTTGGACAATAGAAAGAGAAGACAATTCTAGTATTAAATACCTAGATTTGCAAATATCAAGGGTAGATGATAAATTAGTATATAAAATGGTTGTAAAACATATAGATAATAGAGGTTACATTCATCCAACATCTAATGTTCCTTTAGTACACAAATTAGCTGGTTTTAGAGCTTTTTTTTAACACGTAATCAACGACTGTGTTCAAATGAAATGTTTATGAAAGATAATATAAAATGTTATATGCAAGATTTAATACAAGTGGGTTATAATAAACAAATGCTATTATCTACTGTATTGAAGCATTATAAACAACGTCATAATAGTGACCATATAAATATGAATAATAAACCATGGATGTCATTAGCTTTTATTCCCAATATTAATAAAAATATAATAAAAGTTTTAAGTCAAGATTTTCGATTAGCATGAAGAACTCCACCTAACCTTAATAGGTTAATAAATAATTCTAAGGAAATAATAAATAAGGAGGATAAAAGCAGTGTTGTATACTCTATTAGATGCCCACAAATAAATTGTAGTGCAATATATGTTGGAGAAACCAAAACAAATATTAAATATCGCCTTCAACAACATAAATATACTTATAATAGAGCAAGAGAAGATGATACTGTTTATTCAGCTTTTTATGTTCACCAAAATACCACAGGCCATATATGTAGTCCAAAGGATTTTACAATATTAATGAATGAAACACATGATAAAAAATGCAAGATTAAAGAATCATATATTATACAAAATTCATCTTGTGCTATGAATTCAAAATTAACCAGCTTGCCGATTAGTTGTTCCTGGCCAATACAATGAAATGTTAGATTCATCACCTAGGAGAAAATATAATTGTTTACACTGCCTTGATAAGGACTCGTAAGAGTTGAAAGCGCTTGGAAATATTATTTGTTTTTATTTATTTATATTAAACTCTGTATTAACAATTGACACGAATTGTTATTTTTTACATTATTTTTATATTATATACAGAAGTATTATTTATTTATTTATATATATATTATGCAAAAAGCAGCTTAAAAATAATATTACATACACATTTGTATATTTTTTAAAAGTTACATACCCATCTATCATTTATCAATACTATATTGAATTCAAACAAAAATCTTAAAATTAATTAAAATCATCTATCAAATTAAATATATAAATAGGAAGTAAAAAACAAATTCATATGTGTATGTAATATGAAAAATTTAATAATATAAAATAGAATTAAAATTATATAATAAAATCTAATTAATTGGCATAAAAAAACTATATAATTTTAGTAAATGACTTTTGTAATATACATATGTGTGTGTAAATATAAATAGAAAGCCATCTTAGTATTAGAGATTATTTCGCAAATACATTCTTAAACTTGTATTATTTGTTACTAAACTAAATACTATTTGCTTTCAACCTTTGAATGAGTAACTAAGTAAACTCTCTCATACACATCTATTCAATATTAGAATAACAATTGGTTTATATATTATAAAAATCTTAGTGACAGTAGTATAAAGATTAATATATATATATATATTGAATTATAGTTAATACTATATTTTAAATTACTCTATGTATTTTATTTATAACTTATTGCTAACTTCATTAGCAATCTTATAGATTATTATTCAGCAAATCTATATATTTCTCTTTTAAAATGATTAACTTCATCTTTTAAGATTGATCACTTTCATGATTACTACCTTAATACAAATTAACCTTTTATAAGATTTAATTATATATACTTTAAACATATGAGTTTTATACTCTTTAACTCTATTATTTAACTTCTTGTTTAAAATATATTTACTTCAATAGCTAATTCCATTTTTACTTAGTCATTATGACAAAACTTATTTCTTCTTAAAATATCATTTACATATTTTGTAAATTTCTTCAGCTAAACTTTATTCATCATGCTAATTTATTATATAATAAATTACTTTCTTTATGTCAAGCATTATATTTAAACATGACATTAAAATATTTATTCATATCACTTTAAAATTATAACTCACATCTCAGATGGAAATGGAATTAAATTCCTTGCATTACACATCACTTTTTCCCCATCTAGTGTGGTTAACATCAAGGTATTTTCACCTTACTTTGAAAGTTGCAAACATAGAAATATCTCATGTTTGTTTTACAAAGCCCAAAAAAAAAATAATATAATACCAACACATTATCAAACACACATTTTCTTTAATAATTACCTGTTTTAATTATTATATATCTTCTTCTTTAAATTTAAACTTTAATTCTCTTTTTTTTAATTCAACTTTTTACTACCAGTTTTATTATCTGGTCTCTTCAGAATTGTGGTCACACCACTTGTAGAAGGCTGATTTTGCAAATCATCACTTCTATCTCTATTCGTATTATACTGTACAGTTTTCTTAACATATGGAGACATTCTATTTCTACCTTTATAACTAAAACTTCTCTTAAAGCCTCCAGGAGATTTTACTCCAGTACTGACACTAAGACTTGCTAATGGGTAATTATTTTTATCCCTATTTACCCTAAACTTATTATCAATAGATAACTCTGCTACTTCCAGAGCATCTAATATTTCGGAGACTTCCTCAATTGTCCCACGGTCAGCAGCTATTAACAACTGTTCCACATGCTTTGGTAAGTTGTGTCTAACTATTCTGACAATTTGTCCCTCCGATAATGGACAAGCAGTCAAAGTCTTCAAACGAACGGCTTGACTTCTGAAAAAACTGGTGTAGCTGCCTTTGCTAACTTGGTACTTATCTTGGGTAATTTGATACCGAATGCAATCCTGTTTGTCGGAGTTCCAGAAGCTCCCGACAATAAAACATTTGAAATCACCATACGTCATGGGTTTCTCGAACAGAGATTGCCACCAATCTTTAGCTACTCCGTATAAATGATTGCTACATACAGCTACTTTCTCCTTTTCAGACAAAGAACATATCGACAACAATTCATCCAAATTGTTTAGAAACTCCGAGGGGTTTTCCATGTATTCCCCTTTAAATGGTTTAACTTTCATAAACCTTAAGGCCATAGAATTATTTGAACTACCCTCATGACTAATTACTTCTCTAGTTGGTCTATTGTCAATTTCCTTCACAAGAGTATTGTCTGACTGATTATTATTATTACTACTTGGCTTAATTAACTCTATATTATTCATTTGTGAAGAATCAACATAGTCAACATATGCTTTACTACTTATTTTTCCGGTAAACATTTCTGCCTTGGCATTACATATACTTTTCATTTCCATTTGATCATATACTTGCTGAAATTTTCCTTCTAAGTCCATCTGTTCAAGCACTTGCTTCACATACCCTTTTTGCTCTTTTCTGAACTCATCTAGATTCTTGTCTAAAATTTCTTTATATTTGTCATTACTCTGTTCTATCATTCCTGCATGATCCTTTATATCTTTCTGAATACGTTTTATATTTTCTCCAACTTTCGATCGATATTTATTTTCATCGACCTTTTTGACATCTATACTCTTAAATTTCTCTACTAATTCCTGCTCTATTTCATTTTTTATGTCCCTTTTTGTCTGAATTATAGCACTCTTAACATCTTTGATATCTTCATTAAGATTACTAACTTGGTTCTTAACATCACCAATTTCAATGTTAACTTTTAATTTATAATCCTCAATTTTTGAGGTTAAATTATTATTATTGATTTTACATTGATCAATAGATTCAGCTATTTGATCTCTTAGACCTTTGATTGTGTTTTCTGAAAACTCATGAAATTCTCTTTTTAGCCTTTCTTGATTTCTATCATCAACTTTTAGTATTTCTAATTTTAAAGACTCAATTACTTCTTCATTCTTATCAAATCTTATGTCTATACTATCCATTCTATCTTCCATTTTTATATTCATATCTTTTATTTCTTCTTTTAAAGAATCTAATTTAATATTATTTTTATAACTTTCCTCTTTCATTTCTTCCATATTTATACTCATATTTTTCATATCTTTTTTTAAAGAATCAAATCTAATATTATTATCTTCTTTCAAAGATTTACTCTCCTCTTTCATTTCTGATTTTATAGAATTAACAATACTTTGACTCATTAACTCAAAATGTTTCATAATGTCAGACATTGAAAAGTTATCTACTCCTTTCTTAGTTTTTACTAATTCTTTGTCTGCTGTCTTAAAAATTATCTCTTCCTCCTCCTCTATTTCACTATCCATATTTTGAGTATTTTCTAATACTATTTCTGAATTTGCTGATTTTTCTATTTCTCTGCTCTCCACACAACTATTATCTTCTACAACAAAATTTGACATTTCAACTTCTAACTCTTTATCCCAATTATTCATTTTTATATACCTTTTTAAAATTTAATTCTAATAATATGCAGTACTTATTATTTTATACTTTTTTAAAATACAATTCCCCATCAACCTTCCCATCTCCACTCAACTCACTTTTACAATTAATCATATAATAGTATCCTCAAAAACTCTACATTACTTACTATTAAATAACTATATAAATTTCAATAACAAAATTGTGTCATATCATTTATTTTTACACCTATGACCCACAGACAATTTGCACATAATATATAATATTAAATATCCATTTAAAATATTTCAAGAATTGATATGGTCATATTATAATATAATTATTTGCCACATTTCTATAATTTATTGTTTTATTAACTTAAAATCAACATAGTATTTAACTTCAAAGAATAATCATATTACAGATACCACATAAAATATAATACTCTACTAATAAAATTTTTATTTTAATTTTATTTTAATTTTATAATCAACATCTAATCAATTATAAATATTATTATAAAATACTAATTATACTTATCACTTTATTCTCCTGACATATACTAATCCTAAAATTATATATCTTAATCCCTAATTAAATATTTAGCCTAAAACGTTGTAGCCAAAAACTTTCTTGACCACCTATCGGGCTGATAAAATTGTAACTTTAACATATCAAACCGATAACGTTTGAACATCTAAATCCTACTTAGACATATCATGCCAATAACGTTGAGCGCCAAAATCTTCCTTACCCTTTGTACCCTTACTTCTGGATGTATAAAATAGTTTAAAATACAACTAGCTCAGTTACATTATTATGCTTCATTAAAATTTGCATATCTATCTTTAATATACTTTTATATTATCATCTCTTAATTAAATTTATTATCAATCATCAAAATCAATATAGTTCTAAATTATATTAATTAAATAAGTATTTATAAAATTATGAGACTGCGAAGTAAAGTTACAAAGTAATAAGCAGATTTACACTGAGTCAATATCTCCCAAGATACTGTCTCAATGGCATAAGAATACTACCCCTAACTTATCACCTTACCACTACATCTATAGCATTCTTATGGCTTTTAAATGAAATAAATTATCTTCAATAATACTAGAATAATTCCTAACTTTAACTTAAAATATAATTAAATAATCTCAGGTTCTTCTAAGCTGTTTTAAAATAATAATAACTCATGTAAATAAGTATGATGTGGGATTTTATATCAAACTTAAATACACCTAACTTATTTTAATAATAATAATAAATAATAATCTTAAAGTGTAATTTAATCTCATCTATTTCTATGATATAATTAATCACTAAATAAATAAATAATTATATGTAGATCTTTTACTTCATATGGTATCTTCATTTTAAAATAGATCCAAATCTTATACTTAATAATCTGTGGCAATAAACAATATTGTATTCTTATAATGTGTATTATAATCATCTTATGACCATTGCAATATTTTATGTTCATGTCAATCAATTCTTATAAAATAATGTTAAGCAAATATTGTATTCAATTCTAAGTAATAATAACAAATTCAATTTTGTGCAAATATTATATTTATTTCAAATCATCTGATGTCAAAATGCTGTGGTGAAAAATAATGAAACTCGACACACTTTTAAAACAAATTAACAAATTTATTTACAATAACTTCAAATAAAATTTATTTACATTATTTACAGTTTAGAACTTATGACAACGAATAAAATAAAAATAGGAATACAAATATAAGAGGCTTACACTGTTATTAACTTATGTACTTAATAAGCAATTTTACATTCCTTCAAATGCTATATTAATAATATTACAGTGTGTTTTTCTTAAACTTAGATTTTAAATAAATAGTTGTACATTTTAATTATTATAAATAATAATATATGTCAAGACTATTTATGTAGCATGTGTACATAATGTAGCTCTACCTATTAAATAACTACATTAATTAAATATCATTTATAATGTAAAACAAATGATTGGCTATAATTATATTCCACCTAATGTAATTCCTGTTATATGTTTTATAAAATATGCATTCTATATCTGTATTATTCAAACATTAATATTTAAATCATTTATCAATTTTAAATTCATAAAAACATTACAGTAGATAAATTTTATGATTCCTTTCTGTGTAAAATCATTATTTTACCCTATGTGCTTTACTAACCTTTCTAATAAATTTCTTTGTATAAAACATATTCTAAACTTATTTAAAACATTTTCCGGAAAACAAATATCAACTTCAAATAAAATATTCATTATCCAAATTACTCATACTATATTGTCTATACTTAGTAAACTTTTCAATCCAAATATAAGCTTTTACTCATAACGTAACTTAACTTATTCAATATACAAAATACACAAAAATATAGACTTTTAAAATCCTTTTCTAAAACTGCAAAAATAAAATAATTACTTAGATAAATAATAAACATCATTTTAATACTAAGCATAAATAAAAATATCAAAATTATTTACGAAAGAATCATATAATTATTTCTAAGCTCTTACTTAATGTTGTATCATGTTTATATTATAAATTAAAAATTATGCATATTTTAATAAAGTTTGTTGTCAATATAATGTATGTGTTTTCATAATATATTTATCCATTCATTCTACAACAACATAATATTCAGTTAATCTAAAGAAAAACATATTAAATTCATTAAAAATCATTATACAATATTTTTTACCATAATAATAATATTGTCCATTCTGCTATCCAGTATTCTTCGGAATTTGCAGCTTCATAAAATAAAAATCATTCACATTTTCACTCATAAACATTCATTAGAATATTCCGTGTTATATTAATTATAAAAATAAGTTTATGTAATTAATTATATATTATTTTTAAGTTACTATTTAATAAATGTACCTAACCTACTTTTTAAGAGTTTAATAATATTTAAATTTTATGTTAAATAAATAAAATAAAATCATATTACATAGTCCAGCGTCGATTTTTGTCCTACCATAAAAGTTCTAACAAATATCCTCCGTATAAAGTCAATAGAACACTATTTCCTGTTCCGTTGAATCACGTGTTTCTTGAAAGTTTATAATAAAAATGATAACGTTCTTTTTTAAAAAAAAAAATAAGTTCCAATAAGAAAACAAATAAAATTAAAATAGTTTATAAGTTCTTTGGATCCAATTCTTCATCAATTATTATTTGAAAGTTATTATTTCAACACTAAGTTATAATTTATAAAATTATCCTTCAATTATTTTAAATTAACTTAGTTTGGCTTGGCTTAGTTTAACTTGATTTGGATATCCATGTATTACTTGCGCATTTGTAAATACCATATTCCGGTAAGAATTAATTTTTCCATCTATAACGTCCAGCGTTTAGATAACTTTAATAAAATAATTTTATTATATTACGATTTTTTAAAATACTTATACTTATAATATATTTGCCTTTTCAAATTATCAATCTCTAGTCTTTTAAGCATAAAGACTTAACAAGGCAAGTATTTATTTAAAATTACTACTGCTTCTTATATCTTTCCTTAAGATACATATTTTACTTCTATAATTTATCAAAATACTTTCTTTTACAGAAATATTTATATTTCTTTAAAATATCTATTAGTAATAGACAATAGTAATTTAACTTTTGAAAACTATTTATAGTCCAAAATACTACTTTTCTCCATCTTATAGTTTTCTGTACTAATCCAGCGTCTGTTACTTCTATAGCATAAAGTTTCTGATATATTTCTCCGACGTGTGAGGTTTCCATGATTATTTGTATGTAAATTGAATTTCGATATTGAGAAGATGATAGGGAATTATTACGTTTCTACTGCATATTCATTACTTTAAAAATATTATAAATTATTCAATAACACTCTTCTGATTTTACAACTGATTTTAAGAGCGTTTATAAATTTACTCAGCTATTTTTTAATAGCACAAACGACTTAGAAGTTTTATTGTAGAGAGAGACTCCCTCAACAATTGAATCCAGCTTATATACTGCCAGAAACACCTTATCTGATTGGTACGATTAAACAATCAAACTTTGCTTATTTACATATTTATCAACTCACTATTAAAAATAAAATAATGACTTATTTAATATTTGATATTTTATCAAATTCTTTCAAAACAATATTTATCGTTTATTTAAATCTATTAAACATTCTTTTGAAATATTATTTCTTACTTAATTTAAATCTTAACTTTTATAAGATCATTTAAAATAAATTAAATTTTTTTTCAAATACGTTACATTTTTAAGACAATATTTTTAAAATCAAATTTAATATTTTACATTAATATCTTTATTTTTTATCTCGTGATAACTCACGTATTATTTATAAATTTATAACATGATTTTTAAAATAATTATGCAACTTTATTAGACAACTTCCACGCGTGTGTATAACATCTGTTCTTTATCACAAGAATGCTTGTCTAAAAATAAACTAACAATTGCAGTATTTTAAAATAAATATTTTTAAATATTTAAGATATTATAATAGATTTTAAAATAATTATTTGATATGATTAAAATCAAATATTAATCTCAATTTAAGTACTTATAATTTAAAATATTTTTATTCACTTTTAACATATATTTTAAAATTAAATAAATATTTTTGTCTAATTTTAACTTGTCTTTTAAATACTTTAGCTTCAAACATTTGTTATTAAATTTATTAATGCAGTATTACATTATAATCATCATCATTTTAAATATCTTCCCAATACCAACACAATTCACATATCAAACACTCATAGATTGCTTTAATTAAACTTATGGTAACATTACCACAAGCAAAGTCAACATTACATCTTTAAAATACTTCTTAAATTTAAAATTTTCCACTAGATTAGCACAAAACTTAAATGGTGACCCATACAAAAGGGCACAATATATATATATATATATATATATATATATATATATATATATATATATATATATATATATATATATATATATATATATATATATATATATATATATATATATATATTGAAACAGTTATGTAAAAACTAATAATTACCCATCACTGAACTCAAAAAAATAGAATATCACCTATTCCTTTCTTTATGATGGTATTTAAGCATACTGTTTATTGACTTACTGAGGGGAAATTATTTGATTAATAATCAATTTTATTCAGTTTAATTGTTTATATCAACATTTTATGTTACTTGAAGTTAAACATGTATTACTAATCTAATTTTCATCCAGGTACTAAAATTCCAAGGTAAAATTAATAAGAAGTCTGAAATCTACATTGCTTTTAAACATGATGGGAAGTTTAAATAATTATTTTTCAACAATTGCCCTAAATTATTATTATGCAAAAGTGGTACTTTGAGGGAATTTTCTATGACTGACCATGCTTATGTAATAACTTTTAATGATTCTTGTTTCTTTATTTATAACAATATATTATTAGTTCAACATTCTTTATGCAATAATATTAAGACTATTAAAAACTTATGCTCTATTAGTATTTCCTAACAGTTTTTAATAGTTTCAAAATGGGGTTAAAATGTATGCTCTATCAGCATCTCCTAACAGTTCTTAATAGTTTTAAAATATGTTGTTTAAATATTAAAAGACATGGAAAAGAATAAGCAGTTCATTAAAACATATTTATTTTAATAATTGTCATGCATTTAAATACTGTTTTTCTTTAAAATAATTCATCATATATTTTAATAATTGTCATGTCTTTAAATAATGGTTTTCTTTGGAATAATTCATCTTTTCATGAATAGACTATTTGAATTCCAAATAGCAAAACCACTTTATTTTAAATGTAATTTATAAATTATTCATTTGAATGTTGAAATTACATTTTAATTATTTAATGTTATCTTAGCTGCAGAATAAGAACATTTGCTCAGGAAAGTTGTCTTATAATTATTTTAGACTACAAGACAGGAAAATATTTCCTGGAACTCTGAGAAATTAAAATTATTGATTTATTTTTTCATCTGAATATCACTACTTGACCATTTGCTTTAAAATTAATATTCTATTATAGTAATGGAAGATTTACTTAAATTTTATTGCTACTATTTTCATTTAAATATGGCATGTACAACAAAATACTTTATAAAAGAAATATAAAATATCCTTTGCTAAATTATTATCCAAGTTTATTATGCAATTAAATTTATTACAAATTTGCTCTATATATGTCATCATTATTATTATCATTAGTATAATTAATAATTTTTAAAATTTGCTATACAATAAAACCTGTCTTATATCCATAGAATGGCTATGCTCCTGTATATTCATTGTTATTTATATTTTCAAAAAAAAAAATGAATAAAAGAATATGATATTGTGCAAAAAATTGCCAAAGTTTTATTTAAGTATTTTTTAATAAAAAACTGAAAAATCATTAATTATATTGTGTGCTTGTGTTTATTAGAAAATCTGTTGCTTATAGAAAAGATTTTGAATGTTGTACATATAATTTTAAATTTGCTGTGTTTTAAACAATGGGAGAAATTTTTATGTTTGCAGAATGGGAATTGCAGAGATGGTATTATTCTGTTGAATGGTAGAACCTCCAGGATGAAGGAATTTTAATTATATATTTTGGTAAACTAGATATAATTTTGAAATTTAATTTCATGCTATTGTAATTCACCATGCATTTTATTTTATTTATATTATGTATTTTTGTCTGATATATATTAATGCATTATTTGTAAATTTTACTATCCAAAAGTTCACAGACTATTTACTGTGTTGTGATACTGTATAAATTTAAAGTGATAGTTGTCTCCTGTCATGAGTAATTCATTTATTTATTTCAATGTATGAGTTTATGCAGAATCAGGGAAGATGTTATATATCCATCCTTATTGCATATTTCAGGCCATGATTTTATTAGGCCAGATTTGCCAAATAATTTTTATTGTCAGTTTTACACATCAGTTAATTATTATATTTCTTTGGGGGACTAGCATTAGTGTCTCTCTTGTTTTATTGTGGATGCTTATCTTGTCATTATATTATCGAAGATATTTGTGTATATTTAATTTTATTTTTCAAAAGATCATAAATGTCTCTTGTGTTTATTTTTTTTTGCTAGCACATATTTTATAATGAGATTGTGGCTTTGTCTCTCATTATACTATATTCCATGAGTTACATTTTTCATGTCACATATTCAAGCATAAATGCTTTGTTTAAGACAAGTATTATTGTTCCTAATATATTTTGATGATTCATTCTCATTTTCTTATGTTTAAAGACAATGTCCTAGAATAATCTTGTCCTTAAAATGTAGGTGTTCCTTTTGAGTTCATGTCATGTTTGATTCATTGCCTTATTCATATTTTCCTCTCAGATGTATCATATTATGTATATCTTATATTGAGCCGTGTATGGTGTATCACCATGACATTTTTATTTTTGGCAATTGATATTGTTATTTGTTTTGAGAAATGTCATCTTTTCTTCAGTTGCACTCTTGAATATTCTGAGTGTAGATTGAAGACGTTTTTGATGTGAAGGTGTGTTTTTGTTGTCTTGCCAGTATTTCAGGGCATAAACCTTATAAAGTATTTATTTGGAAATTAAAATTATATTTATAGATCTCAATAAGAATAAGTAATATACATTATTTCTAGTTGTAAATTTTAACATAAGTATTTCTCCTATGCAGTGAATTGTATAGCATATTGTCTGAACAGCTTGCTTGAAAGATCATAAATTTCCAAAGTTGTTATTTATTTAATTGTCCTTCTTGTTAAAATAAATGTTTTTGTTGTTAAATATGTCATCTAGTTTCAATATCATCACTATCATATATAATCTATCCAGAAATCTTGACATTATAAACTAATATACAATTATATTTTATATTGGTCATTAAGAGTGCATCATACACTAAAAATTTGAATATAATAATCACTTTGTTAAAATATTCTGCTGATGTTAAGAAAGCAGCTAAGAAATAGATTATTCATTCATTTACTTAATTTTTAAATAATCAATTTAATCCAATTGCATTTATTAGAAGGAGATTGCTTTTGTGACAAAAGTATTATTTGCATTATTCATAAAATTATAGTTGATGAAACATCATAAATTTAAATGTTGAAATTATTTATTTTAAATTCATAAGAAATATTTTAAGATCAATTATTAGAAGAACATTCTGAATGGCCATAAAATCCCTTATCCACCCATAGTAGTCAAATGCTATCCTAGTAGATAATTATTTATTCAAAATTATTTTTATGTCTTTATTATATTGTAGTTAATATTTTTATTTAAAAAGTAGCAGTAGCAGTAGCAGTAGCAGTAGCAATAGCAGTAGCAGTAGTAGTAGTAGTAGTAGTAGTAGTAGTAGTAGTAATATATAGACAAGATGGCAGACAAGCAGTAATTCTTGCTAGCATTGCTCAGTTTTATTTGCTTTTCTTATTCATTTATTGTGAAATCTGTATCCTAAAAACGTTTGAATCAAGTTATAAACCTATCACTGACACACTGTGAGGCAGTGGGGTAAGTAAACCCTTGTGCTATTGTAGATAATTCTTTTATTGTTTTGATGGATTACAACGATCCATCAAATACGTTACAAATGGCGGCTTCTAATGGCCAAATTGAAAAATCCAAATCTAATCCTACCTTAAATCATCTTACTATTAATCAAAATTCACAATCTTTAGTTCATAATAACCAAATGTATTCCGTATCAACTAAATCAATTAATAATCGTGATCTCTTTTCCACAGAGAATTCGGAAGTTAATGTTGACTCTGACGCAGAAATACGAGGGCCTAGAAACAACACGCTAAACGTTTCTGCGTCAAGCTCTTCCGAACTCAAAATTCTATTAATTCGTCACTATTCATTAACTCCATACAATCAAATGCGAAAATAGGAGGGCTCATGTACAACGAGCATGAATATCCAGAGCTTACAATAGCGAGTCAAGATCAAGTGAAAGAAAACAAGGAAAATAGTCAATCAAAATCAGAGCCTATAACAACGAAACAATTTCAAGTACAAAATAACAATAGAGAAAATAATCACTTTTCACGAAACTCAATATACAATAGAACACCTAATGAAAATAGTAATACTTACGCCAGAATCGTTAGGTCCTCCCCTTCATTGTTTATCGCCGGTGGTATTACCACTTCTGATTCTTTGGCAGAGGTGATGGGCCTTGACGATGAAATGGAAGTTTGCTGTTTAGATGACGAATCTACAGAAGAACAGCCTCAAAATATTACTCCTGAAGTATACGATCAAATTAATACCAAATTTAACGAAACAATACCAGCTAGTCTCCTTAACTCGTTCAAAAAATTCGAAAACAATAAAACCGTCATAATGACGGTTTTATTGTAAGATCGATCAGGTCGTTTTCCTTTTGATGAATTCTACCAGATGTTAACAGATAAAAATCTGTGGTCATACATATATAAAGTTCTAACGCATCCGAACAACAGATACTTTTGTTTGGAGTTCCACAATAGGACTCAACAACAAATCTTCCGAAAACATATTAAATTTCTGGGGAAAAAAAATAATTTGTTACATTGACACCAGTCACCCCCTACATTTGTACGGGAGAATTAAAAATTGTCATGTTGATTTTAATGAAGCTGATTTACAGTTGCTAATGAAAGATTATGGCAAAGTTATAAATTTCTCATATCTTAATCACAAAAAAGCAGTTATTCCCGTATTTTCTAACACTGCAATATTTAGTTTAATTATGAAAAAAGATATTTCTCCATACGACATTCCTATGATGCATGACACTGAAGCGTCACCACTGGTAATAACGTTTAGGGGCATTCCACCTCAATGTTTTGAATGCAAACTTAGAACGCATTTGGTTAACGACTGTCCTAGCAAATATTGTAACAAATGTGGATTCAAAATCACCAAGCTACACGACTGCTCAAATAATATAAATGCAAAAAAACAACTAACCACATACCCGCAAAGAAATAATGGTAATTCTATTGTATCACAAACAAATCAAATTACCACCCAAGAACCAAATACACACACACACTCGGCAATAATTTCACATAATAATACCGGCTCTCTTACAACATATAACACAGTCCAAGAATCCACTCTTGAAACCAGGTCAGAGTCTATACCTTCTTTTAACACTGATCAACAATCAAGAATGGAAAGTAGTGCTGGGTTGCTAACATCATTTAATACTGATCAGCAATCCATGAGTGAGGCCAGTCCACTAGAATCCACTAACCATTTAGAATCTTCTGCTGACTCCATGTCAACAATGACTGAAAGTAGTAATTCTTTTCAAAATGGTAAGAAAAACAAGAGGAAAAATAAAAGATCAATGGAGCAATTCCTAAGGTTGATCCCAGTGAAAATTCAAACTGTGACAAGGATCAGGCTAACCAAGTCCCTAAAAATAAGAACCAAAGTGTAATTTCTGCACCAGTCAAGAAAAAAATGAAGGCAACTAACACATCCCCAGTTAATAATGACAACATTGAAAACCCTTATTGTACTAGAAAATCAATGCAGGAATCTTCTGATGAAGTTAGTCAACTTGATGTCTACAAGGAAGGTGTGGACATACATAGGAGAGCTTCCAGAGGTTCAAAGGGTGACTCATCAGTGGCTGCCCAGATAACCTAGCAATTCTAAACTTTATTATCACTATGGAATCAGTTATTCTGGTAATGGTCTGTTATTGGCTTGCCGACTTGATTTATTTGAACTCCTTCTTTCTTTGCCTTGTGATGGAGCATAACCGGTCTATTGTTGGTAATCAGGTCCTCAAAACCCTCAAAACACTCTATTGATGGGTATAACATGTGCAAT
>JAQFVV010000646.1:0-85622 GCA_028023455.1 Epiperipatus broadwayi
GTATATGCTCTCAAGTTTAACTGAGGTTCTAAACTTCTAGGCACAGAACAAAATGCGATGGAAGCTAGCATGGAGTGCTGATGAAAGCGCAGTGCAGGATCGTCATTTCGGTCACGGTATGGAAAATTAACTTTAACTGACTCGAAAGGACATTAGTGCAGGATTGAAGCATTTGGTGGCGCTAACATCTCGCTGTGCAATTGATAAGATTTTACGCTAGTAATAAATTAAGGGGTATTGCGTCTTTACAGTTAACTGAGCGTGGCTTACAGCTGTGGGTGAAATATGAAATACCATTATAAAGGGCCGGTTATCATATTTATAACATGGCGAACCGAAAGTGGCAACAATTGAAGCATATATATATGGGCAATATGCATTTGTCATGCTGCTAACTAACAATAATCTCTCAGTATGTTAATCCCATTTGATAACTGCGTTTGAACAATGAAACTTTATAACAGGATAATGCAAAAAATAAATGTAATAAGCGCATATGATTTTATTACATCAATATCTTTCGTTTATTACAATGGATATTTTATGCTTCAAACATTTTTGTAACTATTTGGATAATGATATTGTTGTTATGATCCCTCTATAGACTTTTTTCTTCATCCGATCAAATAAATATCATTACTTATATTAATGCAGATTGCGTCATATTTTTTGTTTTCAGCATTTAGGCTGAGAAAGAATAATGTATTATTAACTCTTGTTTTAAACTATATAAAGTTTTAAAAGTGGTAAAGTGTTTAAAATCAAACAATTATTGTTTTTCAGATTATCAAACTTGGACTTCATGATCGATAATAACAAAATGATCATGCCAATCTGGGTACTGAATGATTATGACACATACAAGCGATTGCAACATTTCAGTATAATTGGTGGTCAATATAAAGTAAAGTCGCGTGATATGCCCAGTCGTTATCGCAATCAAAGTTGATCATATCTGCTTATAATACTTCTTTCATTTAAGTTTCGATTGAGTGTCAATGAACTTTTTTCCAAAAGCTGCGGTCCTTTAGACACTAACTTTCATGAATTGTGAAAAGCTTCTGTTTAAGTATCTTGTGGATCAATGGTGGCACGACAACTGTGTTTTTATTAAAAAGACATTTGATGGTGACTTTTTCGACAGACCTGGCTGCTTTATTCCAAACGTATGGCTTTGATTGGTGGGATACTTTTGCATATGCATGATTCACCGATATGTACGACGCAGTTTGAGATATTGCACATAATAACTTCAATGGAACTTCAACGCCTGCGCCATTTCGTTTAAGCCAAAGATGTAACCAATGATGTTCTCTGTCTTACGCCTTTTCACGATTCAAATAATGAATGGACGAGCAATAAATCATATTGTATTTTGCCAGTTAAATTGACCATATTTATGGATTTGTCGATATCTTATCATTAAATCGATATCATCATATGATTTGTTTTGTTTATCCATCCGTTTGTAATGGGCCTTCACCTAAACTATATTTTGATCTAAAACATTTTAATTATGAATTTATAAAATTTTGAAACTTTGGAAAGAATATTTAACATAACATATAACAATCTTTGACTCAAACATAAGATTTTTATCATAATGTGGAATCATTATCCCAAATTTAATTAATTTATATAATAATACTTTCTATCACAATTATTAATACATACAACAATTTTAATTAATAAAATGTACGGTGTTTGAAGTACAAATAATATTGATTGAAATATCACCTTGTTTGACATATGTGATTATCTCCATATGTTGTACACACTATGAATTGGTGATAATTATAATCAGTTAATTGCAAAAAGAAAATTTGATTTAAAAATGTTTCAACATTAAAATTAGTGTATTAAGTCAATTATCTTTAAAGTATGAATTTGATCAAAACAAATATATGGTATATAAATTGTAAAATTATTTAAAAAATGGTTATATAAAAATATAAAAATAATGTTGAATTTATTATGGTTTTTAATAACATTATTATTTTGACTATAAATGTTAAAAACTATTGTAAATTCGTTTTGACTAGTTTAAGACTGATAGTTAATGAATACAGTGTTTAAATTTATAATCATAATTTTTAATAAACAAAAGTGTATATAGTATATTTTAAAATAAACTTTATGAATCAGGTGAAGATTATATTTAATTATATTTTTCTAAATTGTTCTTTCAAATTTTATAATTATTTTATATATTATGTAGGTGTATCGTGATTTACACTAATCAAAATGGAGCAAAATATTTTATCTAAAGTTACAATCATATAGACTTTTAATGCTGTATATCTTTGCTATTATTTGAATTAATAACCAGTTTAAAAACATTATGAAAAATTTATATTAACAGTTTGAGGATGAAATTGACACTTTCTCATAAAATTGGTATCAAAATGGTAAATAACATTGATTAATATTTAACGTCAATGTAATGTAAAACGACTCATTCTATAATACAAAGTTATTAATGTTTGTTTCAATAAAATGAACCAGTTGAATATTAAAGAATGGGACTGGTTTATTAAATGTTTCTTTTTAAAATTATTTTAAAATGTTTAATGGTTTATCAAGGTAATTTATTGAAAATAATATTTTATAAAATAATATTTTTAAATTATTACGATATAATTATTTTTTATTTTCAATGCAATTTCTACTATATTTAAAATATCATGATTTGAATATCAAATACAAGTAAATTGTAATGGGAATGATATTCTTTTTTTAAGATATAACAAATATCATAACTATGGTTATGGAGTTAATAAATATATTGAGAACCAGGAGGTAAATTATAACATTAAAGACAATATTTTTAAATTTTTTATTTTAATCCTTTTAACATTACTCTCGTTTATTTGAAAAAAAACTAATTGATGTTTAACGAAAAACAACTTGCGAAAAAGTACAACAAAAATATTTATCAATTTTAGTTGCTAGCTTTGACAATTTTTTAAAGTTCAACTTTATCAATTAATTTTATCAAAGTTTAACCTAAACCTATAATAAAAAGAAATGGATCCTGAAATGAAGTATGGATATAAATTGTAATGAAAAAATATTTGAAATGTTTAATTAGCGACTTTATTTATGCATAACTGGGATCTTTTTTGGTACGCAAAAAAACCCCAACGGACATTACCAGTTAATAGAAAAAATTAGGCATTATTGTTTATAATATAAGATTTATTTTTTAAATGGGTAATAAGATGATTACTATGACCGCCGTTAACTTTATAATACTTAGTATAAAGGAGTAAAATGTTATATACAACTTTCTAAAGTACTTATTTTTAAAAATATTTTTAGATACAAAATTTGCTGAAAATTTCGAGTCTATGTTGCGGGAAGCATTTTTGATATTCAAAATATGATTTTCTTTGAATTATTAGAATATATTTGGAAAGAATTTCAAAAAAATTGCTATTTTTATTTGGTGATGTCTACGAAATGCCAATGAAAGTTGAAATGCGTAATGGGAAACGCTGAATCAAAGAAGTGAACATACAGATATTAAAAAAATGATCCAGCAAGTAAATGTGTTTTCAAAAGGATGTGAATTATTTTCTAAAAAGTTAAATTAGATGGATTGATGCATTGGATCACAGAGAATATTGTGAAAATGCTTAAAAAAACTTCAGGTTAATTATTATTATCGTCCTAAAAATACTGATATAAGGATTATTTTCTAATTTTGCTAAATGGGTGTAATTATTTTATTTTTCAACTTTTGATTATGAAGGTATTTTCTTTAAACTGAAAGAATGATGATATTTCATTTATCAGGAACTACCGTCAAGAAAATATGTAACTGTAGTTTTGATTCTTTTGTGATTAACTAGTTAAATCTAGAGATTTTTATATAAATTGGAAAACATAAACATTAATTTTATTAATATTAAGTATAATATAATAATCTAATAAATTTAATAAAAATATTTTTATTAAATTATATAGGGTGTAAATTTTTATATACAATATCAGTGAATGCGAAAGAAGCTACTGAACGAATGACTGAATAAAGAGTTATTGGTAATAATAATAATATTAATAATTTATATTATTGTATTTTTTTATTTTCTTTAGATCAATAAATTTGGAAAATGAGGTAAAAGTTTTTTTTTACTTATATGTACATTTATATACTTACTTTGAAAAGAAACACATTATGAGATAAGTTGATTGAAAATATGCTTTTTTATTTTTTGTGTAATATAATCAACATAATAATGATTATATTAGTTCTTTTAAAATTTTTATGTTGTGAGTTATTGATCTTGTCTCAGTGATTGTGCGTTATAGACATATGAAAATATTGAAACCGTAGACTCTTCTTGGAACAGCTAGATTGTTCTATTAATGAATATTATTTATTATTTGCGATACAGATAGTTATTTATCGATAAAGATGCTGAAAAATCTTGAAACGTACAATGTTGAGATGTTGAAGCGATGCTATAGTTAGCGAGTAGATAGAAAGTGTTGTTTTTTAAAAATAGGATGTTATAAGGAATGAAATAATATTTTAATGTCTTTATGTGAATATCAGCGCCACGTTATATTTGTTGATACACGCCTTTTTTATTTGGACAGTGTTTATATTTCTTTAAATATTTGATGTTCTGTCAAACTGAAAATAAACTTTTAATATCATTAGTACTAGAGGATAAATGTCCTACCTCTGCGCTGTACCTTAATCTATGCATCTGTTTGTTATCTTTATTTTCCTTCTTCAAACTTATTGAACCCCAGTAGAATATATTTTGAAATGACAAATAATTTAATTCAGTTCATGTATCTGTTTGTATAAGGTCGATTTATTTCTTGAAGAGTGAAATATTATAACTTAAAATTGAAGATCCGGTATCCTAAGAAAGAAGAGATCATAGAATATCTTTTGATTTTAACTTTGAATAAATCTGTTTTTTTTAATAATTATCGACAAGATATTTTCTTTAAATATTAATAATTTTAAAGCTTTAATATTGTTTTTTTTTGAGAAAATAAGCATTTTATGTGCTTTAAAATGATGTATTTTGAAATGATATTCTAGCAATATTACTTGTAGTATAATATTTTGCGTTTATTGATTAACAGAAATATACTAACAATGATTACATATATCTTTAAAAATGAAACTGAAAGATATGATTTTAGTTAAATATATTTATAATAAATGCTAATTTATTTGAATTTTGGATAATATTTTGTGTAACATCTTTGCTTTACAAGATGAAGATTTTTTTAATATTTTGAAAGTCATATAATTTTCTAATTTACATTTCTAAGGAATGTCTTTCTAAGTGTTGCAATTTTTGCATTAAAATGGTTTAATAATATTAAGGATAAAATGCTTTGTTAATAAAGTGATAAATATGTTTTGTATCCAGTTAGCAATGAAACAAATAGTAACATTTTTAATTTTATTTAAATCAAATAAAGATGTAATTGGAGCTATAAATTGTTACATATAAACGTTGGTCAAACTGTAGAAACAATAATTAAGGTTATCCACCATTGATGTAAATAAATTGTATTTTTATTTGTTGCGTGTGATCGTAACTGTTAAATTTTTGTTATTTAAAAAAGAAGTTTTGTGTCTGATTATTTGTTGCTCACATCGCTGCATAGAAAGAACGATATATGCATAATAATCGAAACAAATATATAATTTTAAAAAATCAATAATTATTTAAAAATTTAAATATTTTGTTGGTATTCATTTATAATTAATTAATACGTCTTTACATTATTTTATTGGTCAATCAGTTATCACAAAATATTATATTAAAATTATATTATATCAGTTTTAGCACACATATTTTTGTTTGTCAGATTATTTAAAATCACACACGTATTTATTACTATATTTTAAAGATAATAATATTGTTGTTTATTATGTGGTTTCGGTCTGAAGTGAATTACGAACATATAAAATTCCTTCTACTATATTTACTGCAATATTGCACCCAATTAACAGAATAAACTTTATGAATTAAAATTATTTGACTGAGCTAGATTATACAAATAGAAGATTAGATTTAATTATTAGTTTAATCTTGGTGATGAAGTTATTATTAAAGTCATTAAAGATACTATGGTTTGATGGCTAAATAATAAGGGAGGGATAAAATATATATAAGTGAGTCAGTATCTATAGTATATTGAAATAAATGTAATCTATCTTACATCACTGTATTTTCATTCAAATTATAACGAAATATTAAATATTTATTTAATTTATTTTTATAAACTGAACCTTAATTATTTTAAATTTGAGCTAGTGAGAAATGTTTTTAATTTAAATACTGAATATTTGGATTTTATTGTTATTAAAGCACGAGATAGAACCCACATTTTTATTTTATATATTATCAAATTGAAGATGCACGAGAACTGGGTTTAATATATAACATATATATATATATATATATTTTCTCATACTAGCATAAAATGTTATAAAAAGTTTAATTAAAAATTGCCATTTTTTAAATTATACATAAAGCTAGTATATATATTTAGCTAATGGATTCATAAAAGAAAGTTTTAAAAGAAAAGAAGGAAAAGGTAATTTTAGTTTTTTCATATATGGACAATTTTAACAGTAATTTACCAATTTATGCAATACATTTTATTTACAGTATATATTTTTATGAAAGATAATTATAGTTATATATATATATATATTTTAAATATTTCAACGTCATTTTACCTTTTGAAACAATTTCTAACATCATTGGTAATTAAATTTCTTTACTTTTCAAGAAATTTAAATAAAATTAATTTTTGCTATTTCTATTTATTTATTTATTATTTTGTTTGTAAATAAAATTATTAAACATTTGTTGATCTTGCTATTATTTTATTATTATTGAACTTGTTTAATTCTTGTGGTTGACATATTGTTATACCTTTGAATCAGAATCTAACATATTTGAATGTTGCAATGGAGAGGGATGATTCATTACCATGATGAAGTATTAGATTGAACAGTTGTCCAACTAGACTTTAATTACCTTTTATATACGCTGGGACCGCATTAATATTCGTTGCATTTATCATATTTAAATAATTTATAGAAGCATTACTAAGTATGATGTTTATCCAACACTCATTAAGTTGCCTTATATTTAATTATAGATTATATAGACTTCTTCACTCATTCAATTTGCATGCAAATATTATGATTATGGTATTAATATTTAACGAGATTAGCAATTTGAATATATAAAATGTACATTTGCCTCTATACTGTATTATCAATGTCATCTTTATGTTACATAAAATACTGTTTGTTATTCTCCATTGCATGTTTGACTTACAATATAATTAAATGATTAGTAAATTGGCTATCACTAGACACTCCATCTTAATGAGATGCATATATTTGTACCACTCAAATAACAAGAATACCAAAGATGATGATTGGAACTTTTAGATTGCGACCATCGAGGCTTATCTCATCAAATCATACAGAAAAGAAAATACCAAAACCCAATATAGACGAAAGCTACTCCAAATCTTTTCACTAAACAAGCAGCCAAGAATTTGATTTAGGTGAAGTCATATACACATCCAAAGGCTTGGTGTTGGGACAATCTAACGTCGGCACAGATTGAATTAAATCTTATTGAGCACCTGCAAATTTAAATGCGATGAAACCAAATGGCTGGGTTGTTGAATGCCTTGAATGAACTAACTGGGACAACCATTGGATAAAGCGGGAAAATCTATAGCCAAACAGTAATGTAGGATGAGGTAGTTCCAATCAAAATGAAGAACTTTATAGGAAAGCAAGGCTAAAGTTGGAGTTCCAAATGAATTATCAACTTCACGTAGCTGCAAGCCATTCAATGACCGGAAGAAGAAATATGGAAAAGATAGGGGAATACCAGACCAGTTTCACTGAGCCTGTGGGAAGTAAAAAACAAAGATTTAATAAACTGAAGTTGTGAAGAGAGTTCAGTACATTATATCCATTTCAAGAGTTGGGGGACTTGCGTATAGCTTTGTAGTTTTTCCACAACATTGCATGTGTGCAGTCTGATTATGTCAGTTTACCAGTACTCTGATCAGAGAGATGATGAGAGGAAATTTAAAGGGTTACGGATGGGATTTATAGTCCATTGGAATTTCTGTATTTATAGGCAGCATATGGATACTCATGCTCACTATGGGGGGAAATGCTTTGCTTACAGAAAGAAAAACATTTTTTTATGAGACTCTGATAACTGTATAATGTAAAAAAGACCCTGTAAACTTTAAAAAAGGAATGAGCATGGGATGCATTCCACTAGGTTAGTCATGAAGAAGCTCTTCGAAAATAGAGATTTCATTTAATGGTACTCTGAAATGAAGAAAAAAGTCACTGTAAGCCTCCAATGTATAACATGGATGTGCATCTTGTAGATATTCTGGACCTTTACAGCCTTTGCATGTCTAGTTGCAAGGTCCTGGATGTGGTAGGGATCTTGAGCCAATGTTCTCTGGGTTTTTATTGTCTCAAAATCAGTGAAGATGGACAGGGCCCGAATTCTGGGCTTTTCAGTAATAATGTTTAAATGAGCTGGGGTTTACATTTCTGTCAATTGGATATGAAGCGAACTTCCATGCTCAAACAAATATAAAAAAATGTTAAAATTAGAATTAAAATAGATTAAATAAGGCGATGAAAAAGAGTAATCTCATTTTTTGTGAAAGTCTCATCAGGGATGGGGGTATTGTGTTAGACTGAACTATATAATGTCCATGTACAAAATGGCTGTCACAGAGAATTCAACGCAGCCCCAATCTTATTAAAATTATATTATTTTAATAGATCAAATAGATCGTAATTTGGACCATGATGGTAAATATTTAAAGATGAGTGTTCCAAATTGATGATCCCATTCTATACATCTATAAAAAAAAAATAACATAGTAGCTTGATTCATACATAATCAATTTAACGAAATAGGATTAATCTTAACATTTTATTTATTTCTATATATAAATGAATCACCATAGTAACAATGTTACTTCCCAGGTTAATGTTTTTTATGTTTAGCCTTATATTTTATTTGTAAAATATTTTAAAAAAAAAATATTGTTATTAAAAAAGGTTATTATATCAATTTTATATTTTGGTTTATAAAGTATGATTTAAAGAAAAAAATGTAATCGAATTTTAAATGTGATCTTCGTGTTGTCTTCTATCTAGACGATCTTACTATCTGTGAAAGCTATGTGTGGTCGTAAAGATCAAAAAGACGGTGAAGAGAATTAAAAATGACGTGACAGAAGATAAAGAGGTCAGATCGGTCAGTCATTCTCAGTCACTCACTTCAAGCACGATACACATATTATCACTTTGTATGGGACGAAGAACATATCTGTTTGTTATCTTAAGAAAATGAACCTTTTCAATATGCAAAATTGTTGGTTGTAAAACTATATAAAACATGGAGTAGTAAAGCAGAATTATCTGCCCGTTCAATATTCGGCGGGCAAATTGAAGTGTTCCGAAGAGCGACAACAATGTAAAAAAAGAAACCTACTGAAAAAAAAGATAATAACAAATAAAGAAAAGAAAATGGATTTGCATAGACATCGTCTCCCGACTAACCCAAATGGATCAATTACTCACAACTGGATCGTCAAAATACCTCACCTCTACCTATGGAATGGAAAGAGAAAAGGAAACTTTTTAATGAGTATTGCAAAGTTTACATTACTATTTTCGGACCGGAGAAAATCCTACTTTACACTATAAATGAAGGCAATCGATAGACTAATAAACAGTAGATATGGACAGATTTATATATATGGTATGATTATTTTTTTTTATGAAAATATGTGTGTTATTTTTTTTTTATGCTGTAATACTATATGATTTTTTTTTTTATCCATTATCTAAAGAAATATAATTATTAAATGAAAATGATGCGGAAAGACGCAAATAAGTTATTATTTCATATTGATTATCCGTAATTATTTTTGAGAAAGCTAAGACTTTGATACCCTCTGATTGCCCATTTTGCGTTATGGGGCATATATGGAAATTTTTATTTTTTTTTAGCATTAAAATATCTAAGAACCTTTACCATCATTTAATTCATTCATTTTTTGTATGTTGTCATTATCGTTCTTGCACACATGCAAATAGAGACATCGCAAGCAACATGGTTACAATTTATTTAGTCAACCAATCTAAAAAATATAAAGACATTTCGGATGAATACTGCTCTCATTTAATATTGTCAATCTTCTTTTTTATATAATTTAAGTAATTGAGTTAATTTAAATATCGAAGTCTAGTTTACTTATTTTTGTTTTATTTGAATACAAAGATGGCAAAATAGCGGGCTAACTTAGGTAACAGAATTCATGGAAACTCAGCTTGGTAAGCTAAGATTGAAATAGAAGATAGGGTATATCTTGTGTCTTAATCTTTATTTTTGTTTCTATAAATTTTCAACTAGTTATATTTGCATCCAATATTACCCATATCCATATTATTATGTCTCTAGTTAATATTAAAAGATCGTCAATCATTTGGGTTAGTCTGATTCGTAATCCAAAAATCTAAACAGATTATACTTGCATCGTTTGGTTTGGGTAAGTAGTTCGTTGAGATATTTCTCTTGACTCCTACAAAATAAAGAGAATAAACTTTATTGACTGAGTTAATCTGAATATTATTTTCATTTATAGAAATATCAAATGTAATCTAATGTGTTTTAATTGTTGCTAATCAAAATTTTATTTCAGTTATTTAAAGTTTTCAAACTAAGTTGTATTAATATTCACAAGTGAATAAACATCCAAGAGAAGCTCGAGTATATTTTTAGTTAATATAATTGGACATTGTAAAATTAGAGATGGAAAGCTAACAGAGTATGATATTAAACTCCAGTGAAGTATTTTAGTTGAAAACCTAAGCGTAAGCATTAATATTACTTCATTTATTGAGAGATATTTACAAATTATTTTGTAACTTATTGATAATCTATCGACGTCATCAATTTGTTTAAACATTTAATGAGTGTGTATAAATTTACAAAGTGTTATAAATTAGTATAAAACCAGTTGGACCTTATAATAAAACCAGTTGAGGTTCACAGAAAATTATCAATATATAGTTGAGGTAGAAAGAATTGTATCCTCGTTGTAATGGCGAGTGTTTATCTTTACTCTTTAGCGTTTACTAACACTTACGGATATAAGCATATTTGGTGGCGAAGTTATTATTTTGTTTTGTCGATTTAAATAATGTCTGTGTATGCAAACCAATGTTTTGTAAAGTGCTATTACAGGTACCAGAAAATTATCCATTAAGTTATAAAGACACGGCATTTTTAAAGCCTACAGTAGAGTTAAAGTACTATAACAGTAACAGGCCAATAAAATACTTATACATTGGAATCTAGGTTAGTTATTGATTGGTTTGGTCTTGATTAGATTGTACCAATCAGGTGTTAGCGCTAATCCACTATATTATTATGAAAGGGCAATAGTGAGTTGATTTCACCCCTCTATGCAATTTATATTGTAGTTGATGGTTTTGTTGATGGCTGGAGCAGGCATCAGATCTGATTATTGTTCATTTTTCATATAACTTAAGTAAATTAAACTTTAAAAGAGGTCATTTGAAGCTTTTAATGATGGTTTTATTATATAAGGCTAACCCACTGTGCAGACCAGATTAATTTATATTGGATTTTAGAATTTTATCAGATCAAGACAGATCATCCTAACCATCACCTTGCATCCATGGATTAATCATGATTTACAAATTGGCACTAATATTTTGGGCCTTCTTTTTTTTAGATTTGAATGGATCACAGCAATCAACAATACGCCGGTTACAAAATATGGCGTGTTATCTCAGGCGAAATATCCACCAGTACTCCAATGGTTTGAGTCCCATATAGATGTTAAATCATAGTATTATTTTTATATGCATTGGTGGAGTTAGCAGTTGATTATATTGGATCATAGGTTTAAGTAAGAGTATTAAAATACTTTATGATTGTACCCGTTATTTGGGATTTTGGATTTTGATCGCAGATGCATTGAGAAACGGATGGATATGTTTTATGTAAGGATAAATAAAAGTAAAATATTTCGTATGTTAGTTACCATAGAAATATTATATTTAACATAAATAGAATAAAAATGGAAAGCACAGAAAGTAAAAATATTATCAAAGCCTGAAGGAGATTTGTATCCAATTCCAAAGAATTAATGAAAAATAAGGAATGATATGAAAAGTGATATGAATATATCAGTTGAAGGTATGGTAAGCAGATAATAGTAAGTTACAGAAGACATGAATGACAAACTGGTGAATATGATTAAAGAAAACAAAGAATTAGAAGGAGAGTAGATATTACGATCACAACTAAGATAGGGCTAAATGCTACTAAAGCAAAGTTTGAGGAATTGAAATATGACTTTGAGAAGCACAGTTAAAAAAATCCGATAGTAAAAGTGAAGTAGCAGATTTTAATGAGTTAAGGGACTAGTAATTAAACAAATCACAAGAAAGATTAGAAAACAGATTTGAAAACTGAATGAAGTTAAGAAATTGTAAAGTTGGGGATTGCAAGAATTAGAGAAAGTACTAAGAAATTTGGAGAAAGCTGTTCAAGGATGGTCAAGAGGCTTCAAAAGTAGAAGTAAAGCAATCTTAAGTAGAAGTTAAGGATCTTCAAAGTGAAGATGAAAGTTGAATATAAAGAGGTGTGCAGAAACATAATAAGGCTGATAATGAAATAAAGAAATAAGAAAGTATGTAAAAGAAGATCCATAGGCGATCAACTAGGTGTCAAGAAGAGTTAAGAACACTGAGCATTATGGAAGGCAAGAGAGTAGAATCGATTTAAGAGGGATACTGAATAGATATCCACCAATCGATATTTGCAACAGTTAGAAGAGCATACTAAAAATCAAGATGAGGCTTATAACTAAATGAAAGATATTATAGCAGAACTACTGAAACAAGAGATAGACACAGGCATTTGGAGGAACAAGGAAATTTCAATCATACGGATATCTATAATGACTGAAGAAGATAAAATGGTAGGAATAAAGATGCGCAGTAAAGTGGCAAAATGAGTCAATGGATAAGGCGTATCAATATTTGGGCACTGAAAATAAGTTAAAGAAATGAAGCTGGTTCAGGATATTACTATCAATATATGGGGATGAAAGCAATAATTAATACATGTAGTCCAGAAGAAGTTAGAGAGAAAGGATAGATGGGAAACACCAACTAAAGATTTATTAAGCTTAAAGTCTTAAAGGTGATTATAGTGAAAACCCTATAGGTATCTAAGCGCACTAGAAGAGCTGTTTTCATTAAGTAGACTAAGTGAAATGGAAAAATTGTCAGTAAGCAATCTGTTTTAGTGTACGCTAACAAACATTGGTGGAAGTCCTATGGTAATAATTGCCCGAAACATATCGGGGATTTTAAATATCTGTTGGTGAATGGTTTTTGGGGCGAAGGTAAATACGGGACAATAGCCGGAAACTTCTAGAATTTATGCAAGATAAATATAGTGTGCGCCGAAAGGGTAAAGCAGACCTAATTTTTCCGGATGCAGACAGCAAAATTAAAAATACGAATACGCCTATATCCATTGTCGGAGAAAATCAAATGATTATCTGCATCATTAGGAGAAGCACTGCCAAAAGCCGCCATATGAGCAAACTCCCGATTTTGCTGCCGTTAGGCATATACTGTTGAAAGAGGTGATCGATATATCTGGGATCACGCGAGGCATATGACGCCTACAGGAAGTGGTCATAAAATACCACGAGCAAATCCATATACGAAATGTTTCTCCCATTAAAATAATACTGTGAAATGAAGAAGGGCTTCAGATAATGAAAGAATAGGTGACTATAGAGGCACTAAATATGCCCAATCTTTAGCACCATTAATACAAACAGGGCTAAATCCTAAAGGTTATGAAGAGGTAGAAAAGGGTGCATGCGCCAGGGTAGTTATCTGTGCGGCATATCACAGAACACACCGAAATGTCTTTAGGGGCTAGGCCTAAGGAGCTAGTCTTTAAAATTAAAAAGGGCCTCGGTTGAATGTTCTCACAGTGGATCCTCAGTAGCTAAGCCCAAATCAATGACCAACAGAATTATAAATTCAAAAAGTTTTTGAACGTATCTTTGAGGTAATCGGCCGAATAAAAGAAAAGTGGGGAGAATGCATTTCACAAAACCCCAGAAGGTAAAAAAGGTACCTTAAACAATTCCACAAGCTTCAAAACCCAGCAGCACCACTAGATTCATCTAAATAAAACTAACAAAAAGACTTTATTGATATGCTTAAGACATCCTTATTATGACTGGCAAAAGTCACGTAAGCAATAGTGCCAGAAACATAGAAAAAATATATATATAAAGTGAGGAGAACATTTATAGTTAAAAAGCACTTTTGAAAATTTTTTCTTTGTATAAGTGTGCAGTACTGTTTAAAAGTAAAACCTTGTGGAATTGATTGATGATGGTGATGAATGTGTTATTTAATTACCATTGGGAGATGGGGTGTAAGTACATTATCACGTAACTGTGCTATTTGTGAGTTGGAAATATCATGGATTAGGTCTTTTCTTTGAGGAAGTTGATAAGAACTATGAAGATGTATGTGCGGCTCATAACTCTGCTAACAAAATGATATTGAGGTCTGGAAGTCGTAAATAATGATCTCAGACTTATTAGTATCGCAAGGTGAGGAAGAAATCTTGATGGCAGGGATTTAGCTCTTAATATGAGTTACTGCAATTTCAAAGAGAAAATGTTTATAGTTTCCCTATAACCTGTATGCGTAAAATAAAGCTATTCAAACATAAATGTCCCTGATTAGCACCGAGATAGAGCACAGCTTAGTTTGTAAAGTAGTTATCAGATCCTCCAGAAATTAAAATTAGATTTAATTGACATTTAAAATCAGTTTACTTTAGTGTCAGAAGTGGTTTAAAATGGCATATCTCTGTTGTTTTGAATCTCCAGCTCACTGTATGAGTTAAGTTTCATTTGCTTAGATTATTTTATAGGAAAAGTGACTTTTAAAAGTTGATACTTTCAATGTCTGTTCAAAGCAGGAATTGAATCAAAATGAATCTTGAATATACTAAAGTTACATTCTCACTTTATAATATTGAATGTTTCTAAAATTTAGATGCATATTGTAGTATCACTGAAGTGAACTTCACGAAAAACGTCTAAAGAAAATAATAATCAAAGCTATTGTTGAGTTTTTAGAAAATACCGACAGTGATATGTATATGTTTACCTTTAATGCAATGAAAACATATGATTATTAGAAAGTAACTAATAATATTTGGCTTATAAATATTTGGGCTTGTATGAAGCAATACTAAATGATTTCCTTTTTTTATTTCTAATTTTAGAGACATTGTTTATCCAGAAAGTTGCAGAGAGGAATATACAGATGATAATGATTTGATTGTGAAAAAAGGAAGGAAAATATAAAGTATAGGTGAACTAATTGGTCCAAGCATAAATGGAATGAACGAATTCCACATTGCTTCTATAAGAATAAGACATTTTAAATTTTTTTTTTTTTTTTAACATTTCAAATGAGCTATTAAATCAAGACAGAAAGAAATGGTAGACGTTCCTAAGACTGGAGAATTAAACGACTTAACCGATTTTAGAGAGGGGGAAGGAGAAAAGGTGTCTTTTTTTTTTTTTTTCTTCAGGGAGGGGAGATGTAGTGAGTGTTCAAATTGATGATCCACATACATATATATATAAACAAAACCAAATAACATAATAATAATTAAGCTATTCATATAATAAATTTAACAATAGGATTAATATTATTTTTTATACATTCATATATAAATGCAATCACCATATGTGACAATATTACATACAGTTTAATCGTTTGTATATTTGTAAACATATTTATTTATAACATATTTAAAAAAAAAAAATATTGTTATTAAAAAAAAGGTTATTATATCAATTTTATATTTTGATTTGTAAAAATATTATTTTAAGAAAAAATTGTAACATTGATTTAGTAGATCTTGAATAAGGTCTTCTTTAGCTCTCATGACATCGTCTTATTATCTGATGACCTAGTGTGGTCGTAAAAAGATAAAAAGGCGTCAGAAGAAGAATCTATAAAAATGACGGACAGAAGATAAAAGAGGTCAGATCGGTCCCCAGTCGATATCGATCATTATCACTAAACTACACTTGCTATTATCACTTTGTATGGTAAAGGACTAAATCTATTTGTTTGTATCTTCCAAGAAAATGAACCTTTTCATATTATTAAAACTGATGGTTTGTACAACCACCTAAAACATGGAGTAGTAGCAGAATTATCTGCCTGCTCAATCATTCGGGCAGGGCAAATTGAAGTGTTCCAAGAGGCGGCAACAATGTAAAAAAAGAAACCTGAAAAAAAAAAAATGCTTTATAAATAAAGAAAAGAAAATGGATTTGACATAATCTCGATTTAAACTCCAATGGATCAATTCACCCTATAACCTGGATCACTTAACAAATACTCACCTCCACAGAATGGAAAGAGAAAAAGGAAACTTTTTATGAGTATTGCAAAGTTTATCACTATATTGGACGGAGAAAAATCCTCTTTACACTCATAAATGAAGGAATGTGGCACCGATAGACTAATAAACAGTGAATGTGGACTTATGAATTATATATATATGGTATGATTATTTTTTTATACGAAAAATATGTGTGTTAATTTTTTTTTATATGTAATACTATTATGAGTGTTTTTTTTTTTTTATTATCTAAAGAAATATAATTATTAAATGAAAATGAAATCGGAAGAACTCAAATATATAGTTATTATTTTATTCATTTTATCCGTAATGGGTATTTTTGATAAACGAATAGACTTTTGATACCACTCTTATTGCCCATTTTGGTATGTGGGTATATGTAAATTTTTTTTTTTTTTTTGTAAAATATCTAAGAACCTTTCCCTTATCATTTATTCATTCATTTTTTGTGATTAATGCGTTATCGTTCTTGCAACACGTAGATGATCACATATATGGAACATGATTAGTTTACTTAGTCAACCTTATTAATCTAAAAATATAAAGACATTCGGATGTATACTATCATTAATATTGTCAATCTTCTTTTTTATAATTTAATAAATTGAGTTAATTTAAATATCAAGACTAGTTTACTTATTTTGTTTTTATTTGAATTGACTATAAAGACCAGGAGCAACTTAGACAGTAACAGAATTCAAACTCAGCTTGGTAAGCAATTAGAGAAATAGAAGATAGGGTATATTTTGCTTATTAATATTTTATTTTGTTTTCTATATAAATTTCATAGTTATATTTGCATTCGAATATTATATATCCATATTATTATGTCTCTTAGTTAATATTACAAAGTCAATCATTTCATGTTTGTCTGATTCCTAATAAAAATCTAAATAGATTATACTTTATCGAATTCGGTTTGAATTGATTCGTTTGAATATTTCTTAACGCTCCTATAAAATGAGAGAATAAACTTCATTGACCGATTTAATATGAATATTATTTTCATTTATAGAAATATCAAATATAATCATGTGTTTTAATTGCTGCCAATCAAAATTTTATTCAGTTATTTAAAGTTTTCAAACAAGTTGTTATTAATATTCACAGTGAATAAACATCCAAGAGAAGCTCGAGTATATTTTTAGTTAATATAATTGGACATTGTAAAATTAGAGATGAGCTAATAGAGTATTGATATTAAACTCCAGTGAAGTATTTTAGTTTAAAACCTAATGAAGCATTAATTAAGCATCATTTTATTGAGAGAATATTTATAAATTATTTTGTAACTTATTGATAATCTATCGACGTCTATTAATTTGTTTAAACATTTAAATGAGTGTATAAATTTTCAAAGTGTTTATAAAATTATAATAAAAACCAGTTGAGGTCCACAGAAAATTATTAATTTATGGGTTGAGGTAGAAAGAATTGTATATCGTTTATTGAGCCCAGGTGTTTATCTTTATATTTAGCGTTTGACTACACATGGATATATGCATATTTGGGGTTCAGTTATTATTTTGTTTTGTCGTTTAAATAATGTCTGTATGCAAACCAATGTTTTGTAAAGTGCTATTACAGGTACTTAGAAAATTATCCATTAAGTTTATAAAGACAGTACCTTTTAAATAATAAAGTAGAGTTAAAGTATACTATAACAGTAACAGCCAATAAAATATATATATTGGAATCTAGGTCTAATTATTGATTGGATTTGGTCTTGATTAGATTGCCAATCAAAGTGTTAGCCTAATCCTATATTGCATATGGGGCAATAGTAGTTGATTTCACCGCTCTATGCAATTTATATTCGTACGTTGACGGTTTTGTTGATGGCATAGAGCAGATAGTCTCATTATTTCTTCATTTTTCATATAACTTAAGTAAATTAAACTTTTAAGAGATGATTATTTGTGCTTTATGATGGATTTTATTATATAATGGCGACCCGATTGAGCTAGACCAGATTAATTTATATTGGATTTTAGAATTTTATCAGATCAGATTGATCATCCTAACCATCACCTTCATCCATCGATTTAATCAGTTTCAAATTGGCACCAATATTTTGGGCCTTCTTTTTTGTTAGATTTGAATGGATCACAGCAATCGACAATACCGTCGGTTACATTATATATGTTACATAAATAACCGGGTTGGTCTATACTATATTCCTATTTACACCCACTCTAGTTTAAGTGTGCATATCATTATATGTATTAATAAATTTTACTCGCACAACAAAACTATATAAAAAAGAAAAAAAACTAAGCTTGTAGCAACATTTGTTTATTGTTGGAACACTTTTTGTATGTAAATAATTTTATTATTACTTGTAATGTTCCGATACATGTATACATAAATGTATTTTTTTTTCGTTATTTTAAAAAAACATGTTTTAAATAGAATTTAATTTTTTTATGCATTATACTGGGATTTGTTTTTTAATATTGATTTATAAAAAAAAAAAAAACTTTTTGTAAATTGTAATTTGCTTTTAGAAAAGAACAAAAGAGGGAAAGAAAATGTTTTGTATTAAAAAGAAATTTGTTCTTTTTGATTGTTTGTAAAGATAAAATCAAAAGTTGGGTTTTATCTAAAGAATGAAAGCATAATGGGTGATTTAGTTACCCAAGATGGTAACTACTATAATTTCCAATATTAGAAAAAGCCATATTTCGAGACAAAAAAAGCAAAAGAATATAAAGTATATAAAAAATATAATTGAATTATTGGATTATGCAATAGCTCATAGGTGGGTATTGAAATTAGACTGATAATGGAACAGTATGTGCTACCTACTAAATGTGTAGAGTTTAGTTGTCTCTAGCTTGTCTAAGTAATCAGACTATATGTTTGCTGAAAGTATTTCTTGATTGTCAAGGAATCGGACAGTCTATATTTTTTTGAGAATTTCATTAGTAATATATTTTATTCATACCATTACTCATTAAGAGAGCAAAGAAAAAAAGAAGAAATGAGATTTGAACACTAACCATTCGAATGGTGTTGCTGTTAAAGAAATCTTAGAAAGCTACTGAAAATAAAAAAGAGGAAATAGAGAAACCATTTCTGTCCTGCTTCGAAAGCTATAAATCTCGAGGTGAGTGAAGCTGTTATTAGCCACAAGCTCAAGTTTGCAGAGCTTGTAAATGGTCTATGAATCATAACTTCATTGAAAATCATATTAGAAAACTTTAAGCCATATTTAACCAAATTGCTAAGCATAATTTTCAATCTGAAGAAATTATAAAGAAAGCCCTGATTTTCTATGGTAAAATCTGACATAAAAAATGTGTCTACATGAAAATTATAACCACAGACCCTAAAGCAAATACCAGGTAGAGATGGCTGTCATATTTGTTCAAGTTTACCAGAACATCATGGAGTAGACCTGTAGCAGCAGTACACTGCCCATTCATTCCCCAAAGACCAGAAATGCCATAGGAGAAACAGCATACCCTGTTGGAAAAAAAGACTCTAACACATATATTGGTGAAAGAAAGCCCTATCCACCCTATTGAGGAGCTATATGGTCTGCTTTGAAGTCAAACTTAATAGGAATTCAAAAGTGCAGATGAGTGTATATTTTTTTATAATATTTTTTTTTGTTTTTAAATAATCATTTTGTCTTCACTTACTTGTATCTTATCCATATTAATCCTATTATTTAATTTTTTTGTACTATGTATAATATTTGTTGGTACTTACATGCATGTCTGACCTAAATCTACCACATGCAGGATCTCTTTATTCCCCTAATCTTTAAAATTACTATGGTGACCCCTCATGCTGAGTGTCCTATGGCCATATTCTTTAAGCATCATTTTATGCATCCAAAATAGAGATGTAGATGTCTATCATACATGAATATAATTGAGCATGAAAATACTTGATGGCCCATAATAATATTTATAAACCATAGGAATAACCATTAGACATGTGTAAACTGTTGGATTATTTTTCTTTTTGAATATATTTGTTGCATACACTTGATTTTTTAGTTTATTATTTTTAAAGTGGAAAAGGGGAGGATAGACCACACCATTGTGCAATCTTTTAAAAAAAATTTTTTTATGTATATGTGTATTTGTTTTCTGTAAATAAATATCCAATTTCATCAATCAACTTCACCTTAGTATTAAATTTCCAATTATTTAAAATACTAACTATATTAAAGTGTATTTTTTATATGTAATTGGTGGAGGGCGATAAAAAAGAGAGATAATAAATATTAGATTTAACATTTAAATCGTTTGTCACTTAACTTACTTAGTTTGATGAATTATTTATATAAATATAATTATTATAATCAAAGTATCTAACCACTTATTAACCTGCAGTAGAAGAAAAGAAATCACAATGAGATAGACAGTGATAACTTACTGGGGAGTTGGATTGTTTTATTATTTGTCCGAACTTATTAATTTATTAAGATATATGATAGTGATCTTTATATTTGAAAACTCTCTCAGGAAAGGACAGGAGAATTAATAATAAATTCCTTTATCAGGGGTGATGCCATAAAGACTGGATTAAAATATTTCAGTGCTTTCAAAGGTGTGTAAAATCCAAAAGTGATCAACGTTTAATTAATCTGAGCAATTGTGGTATAGTTTATAGGAGGTTTCCATTGAGCTGTTTTATTAGGTTAAATCTTCTTCCTCTAATAATTCTTTTGAGATTTTTTTCATATTTAGCCAACAGTATTTTGGGGGAATTATTATCGATTTTTCACTTACCACATATACGTCACCTCACGGAGTATGTAAGTCAAATGTAGATAAGACCAGGGTAGAAACATCAAACTGGTATAATATATATAATTAATTTTTATAATAATACCTATCCTTTAGACATGGAAACCAATCTATTAATAAGTATATTGTTTTACATTTGTTACAGTCAATATAAATTTATTTAAACGCCATTATTAATTAAGAGTACTATTTACTAAGGCTTTAACCTCAAGAATATGTGTGTAAAAATGTGATATTAGGGACCTCTACAGGTCCTACCCACAAGCTTCAAGATATAAGCTTGTGGTTAAGACCTGTAGGGGTCCCTAATATCACATTTTTATGCATATTCTTGAGGTTAAAGCATAAATATTACAATGAATATAGAAATTTGGTCATTTGAATACAATTCTTTTATTAGCAGTAAGAAACTTTCCATAAAGTAGTATTTTTTACTTCTAATAACATCTTGTGTAAACATATAAAATGGAGATCATATGATGTTGTGGTAAAAAAAATTTAATCTGAGAATAAAGAGGTGAAACTCCTTTAAGTAACAAAAATATTTAATTAATAAGAAGTTTGATTATAAATATAAGAACATATGGTTATAGTCAGGACCACCACATGAAGGTGTGTACATTGTGTAAGGTACAAAGGTGCTTCATTCCTGAAGAGCCAAGTACCAAGATAATCAATAAAATTTATATGCAAATAAAGTTGTTTACATTTTCAAATCATTTCATCATTAGAATTACATTCTGATTGTAAACATTTTTATTTAAATATAAGAATAATATGTGTAAGGTCAGGTTTGTACATTTGCTCAACAGACTGAGAGTTCAAGCCAGAGAACCAAAAGCTGACCAAGTCAGGATAGTAATACCCTCTACGATCAGACCTTCCAACTCTCACTCGTGCTTCCAAGTCAACCCATCGCAAATGACATGCCTGAGGTTACACTCGATATCTCTTTTAATCACGTTCCAACAATAGCAAAGCAGTAAAACATGAGACATTCCCCCCTTATTACATATTCTATTATATACCTTAACTAGTGATTCATAAGATAATGAGCAAGCAATGAGACTGAGACAAATTTATATTTCATAAATTTAATCTAACAATAAATACTCAAGCATAGTAGGTTGTGTACAGCTAGCTCACACGCAGGTGAGTGGATTCTCAGGGTTATAAAATAATAATACAAAGCAATGAATGCATGCTCAGAGTTATAAAACAATATTATTACACGACGCTCTTCCGTATGTTTTCTCAGGGTATAAAATGATATTACAAAACAATAGACTCTTAGTAAGCTTATGTCACCTTTCATGTTGTAATTCATGCCATGTTTTATATGTTTGAAATCGGTTATAGTTAGCTAGAGTAATCGAGTTGATGGATAAATGCTAGATATTACTAATACGTTGAAGATTATATCTATTGTTGCTAAGTTTAAAATATTATAATGACTAAGTTTAAGATTATATTATAAATATATTCAAAATCATATTATAGATATTTACGTGATATAATATTGTTATACAGATAAACGCCTTAACTCAGATTCTAGGTCGGATCAAAGCCGAAGTCACTTTCTAGGGAAACTGAACTGAGATGTGGTGGCAGGGGAACGTCAGATTCTAGTGCGTTAGAAACTATACTATCAGATAAGTGCGGCTCGAATGCATTCTTAATGGGGTTTATTACCTAGTAACGGTTCCGAACTGATCTTCTTACTACAATGGGAGGAGGCCTTTTTATTAAGAACAGAAGATTGGCTTATAAGCCCTTTGGAAATGCTTTGGTTTCGTTACACAAGAATAAATGTCACATTTGCCCTAAACTTTTGAGGCGTGACTTGAGAAATACGAAGAACTGTCGCAGTGGCCTAAACTTTCGAGGCATGCCTGGATGTGGAACAATCTTGAGATAGGCCATTATAGACATAGCAAGTAGATATGCATTGTTATGCAAATTAGCAATACATTCATGCAGCTAAATTAATATTTAATAAATTTAATTACGCCAAAATCTTAGCTTCTTCAGTACTACTACGATCAGTTCATAAATGAGCTTATTAAATTATGCGCTAAAGGCGATAATGAGAATCTGATTTAAGGTTTTCTGTATAGTTACTTATCCTCTAATTAAACGAAGTTATAGCAAACTGGTTGTTAAATAATAAAATGTGAGCTATTTTATAACTCACCAAATTATTGATGTTTAAGTAAATTACACATCTTAAATAATTAATCAAAATAGATCTTATTAATAATGAAAAATGAGTTTTAACTAACGAATGCACATCTATATTCTAAATAGTTTGCATGAAATATACTTTTTCAAATAACTGACAAGATACATATTTTAAATCACTTACGCAAATATAATTCTTAAATAACTTGGGCAAAATTGCGTTTTACACCATAGCATACACTATATACGTTTTAACTAACTTTAGTAAACATTTTCATTTTATATAATCTTTAGAAAAGATCCGTTTTAAATAATAGATGCTAAAGATACCTTTTAAATAACTTTAGCGAAACATTTTCATTTTCAATTAACTTGGGAAAAGATGCGTTTTAAATAATATCGCGAGATACTACATCTTTAAATAAGTTTATCAAAAGATTTTAAATAATTTGAGAGAAGATCAGTTTTAAATAATATAAGCAAATACTACATTTTTAAATAACTTTAGTAAAAGATTTTAAATAATTTGTTGATTCACTCTATCACAAATATAATTCACAAGAGGAGTCTTAGCTATATTCTTTATATCGCAATATTGATATAATAAAAGTAATTCGCACCCCTCACCCCCCCCCCCAATAATTTATTAACACACCAGACTCCGTTCTGATAAAAACACAGCATAAATCAATAAACATGAAATTAAAATATAAGAATTGCATAAAATGATCGATAAGATAAATAATATTTAGACATAAAATTTTATAGTATGGTTTTATAGAAACTAGATGTGTGTGACTATTTAAATTATTAATGATCAACTCGCTATTTAAAGTTATTAATGATCAAGCAAGAATTGAGGGTGTTCTAAGATTTAAACCATTTTACGATAAACATTTTAGTGGAACATTTAGAAATATTATAAATTATGTGATTTATTTAGCTAGCTTTCATTTAGTATACGTTTTAGTTAAGAAATGTAATATTTTGTAGAAAGGATTTACCGGAAAGTCTTTAAGGCCTTGTTCATTGCGCTTCTCTTTATATTCAGTCAGGCTGGGCTTCTCTTAGGTTTTAGTCTGGATGTAACTTGGGAATTTATCTCGGTGGCAGCTTTCTCCATTTCTCTGATCAGGAACTATCTTCTGGTCATGGTACATCTTACTTACAGTGGGATGGGCATGGTAAAGGTTTTCTGTCATCGGTAGCCGCTGGGGGAAGGGCAAACGGCTTGTCTCTGTGTCCTCTAGCCAACGGTCATTTTATAGCAGCTTGGATGAGGTTTTTTTTTGATCTAGCTGTCTAAACGGCAGGAACAGTTTTCTTAGTTAACTCTGGTCTTCGGAAATAAAATTTGGTAGCAAGCACAAATTTCTCAGCAACAAACAAAATTAACACGGATGATGATGGATGGATGAAAGAGAGAGATTTTTTTTTAGATTTATTTTGGACCCTTTTTATATTATATTTTTGACAGGTAACCTCCTACTTCTGAGTCTGCCACATCACAAGATGACCAGTTCAAATTAGCCCTTAACCAAATATCCAGTTTAGTAAAATATTAAATATAGCTAAATCTGGACTTGGAAAGACTCTATTGTTTTAATTGACTTCAGTTTTAAAAGATATATTTCCAAGATAAATGGTCACAAGCAATTTGTATAGTTTTTGTATAGATTTATGCCTGACTGAATATTATAATTGGTCTTGGTTATAATTTTTAAATAGGTCAAATTTTGGCCAAAGATTTATTTTTAGAACGAAGTGTTAAAACTGATAAAACTTTCTGCTTGTAATTTTAAGCAAACAAAAGAATTGAAAATTATCTAACTTGGAAATTAGTTAAAATGAATACTGACTTAAATAATTATTTAGAAAGAATATTGAAAAATAAGTAATATTATAAATTTAAACTTATTATGTTATGATATCGATAAATTTTAATTATAGTTATGTTTATTCAGTTTTAACAAATCGAACAGACTCGTGTAGGGATATAAATATTTGAGATTGTAATTTTATATTAATGGGACGATTATATATGCACATACTCGCAATATTATAAGCAATAAGCAAAGTTTTTAAAATTTAAGAAATACACGCCATCTGAGTACAACAAATATATACTATTATCTTTGATAATAGGTGAAACAGGTGTAACCGTTTCAATAAATACAGTCCTTCATCACAATCTTTCTGGCAATTACCTGGGCTTCAAATTATAGGCACAAATTGAAATATCTTACATATATACTTTGATCATTACACTAAACTGAACAACAGACCAACACCATTTTGTCATAATAATTAACAAAACTTATAGATAAATGTCTAAATTTCCAAATCACGTTATTTGTAGAAACACATTCTGATTGTAAATATTTATTATTTAAACATAAGAGAGATTTTTTTTTATTTAAACTTGTGGTAATTGCCCTGACCTCGAAATGTATTTCACTATATATTCCTCATTGCACAAAACTGAATAAGTCGATACCTTTTCATCACTATAATTAATAAAATTTATATATAAATAAAAATGTTTAGATTGTCCAATCATTTTTATTTAAATTTCTTAATTTATATAAAAAGTAACATATTATTATTAATCATTTACTTACAAATAAAAACATTATTTTAAAAATATTGTCTCATAATTACAGTGATTCTGCGTATGATGAAATTATCTTTACCAGTAATGTTTTACAAGTTTTAAATGTGTTCTTTACTTGGAAGTATTGATAGAATGTTTGATTATCCACCCCTATAATTTCAATTCTGGGTTACTATTATGTTGAGCTAACATATTTTAATGGTGTTACCTTTCTCTTTTTTGTTATTATTATCCTGCATCATTTTATTACATGTTTTACTAAATAACTTTTCCTGTTTTTAATAATGATATTATTGTTTTTATAGATGGCATATTATCTTTTTACATATTTCAATAAAGAGCTTTTTTTGATGTGTTTTTAGCTAAAAACTTGTGATTATTTTACTGCACTTCCAAAGCACACCAGTGATGCTATTATTTTAATTGTATTATTTCTGGCTTACCACCTTCAGGGCATATTTGCTCTTATATTCATAGCCTGTGTCACTCTTCATTCTGTGTTGTTGTTAGTATATGCAAATGTATGCAAATTATTTAACCAGTCCATTTCTTGGAAATTGAGAAGCAGGGATCTTGTCGTTAATGGCTTTCAGGTCATTCACAATGAAATATGCTTCTTTTATTTTGTGTTTCATATCATTTCTTTCCAAATAAATGTTTTTGGCATTGGTTGCTTCAAATCTGTGATTAGATGTTTTTTGGTGTTCTAGGAATATCAAACTATTTTCATTTTTAGCACTTAATCTATTATATATGTACATGTTGAGCTACTCTAGTGCTGACAGTAGCCCAAGTTTCCCTATAGTATGTAGCTCTGCAGCCAGCTTGTGTGCATGTTATTTTATATATCACCTGGGGGTTTGATCCAGATTGATTTTATCTTTGGAGTTGTTAACAAGTTTGTTAGTAGCTAGGGTGGTATGAAAATCTACTTTAAATTGTTTGGATATGTTTTTAACTAGGTCTTTGGTCCCTTTGGGTATTTATGTTAATACTACGTGTGGTTTATCCTCGTCATGCTGGTTATTTGTTAATTTTCAGTAAAACTGTTTGATCTTCTTTGCTATTTTTCTGTGTTTGAATCTCATGCTTATCAAGTCTCTGAGATAGCATGCAATGTTGTCTCATTATAACATTTTTAGGACAATTATTAGAAAAAAAATCAGAAGGTAATTCAAAATATTTCTAAATAAATATTATGAGCAGGATGAAGACAGCAGTTATATTGGATGTATAGTCCATTGACAATATGTGTGGTGACATTTTGTCAATTGCCCATACTATACTTCATTTTATAGAAAATAATAAACTTCATAGAAATTATGATAAACGCTAACACTTTAAGCATGCCTGTTCACTCTTGAATTGACTATTTATGGCAAGAAATATCACAACATAATTCAATGTTCAACAAAAATAAACACTGAAAACTGACAATAAATATTTATTTGCATACCCTTTATTAAACCAATTAATTAAGTGCTGCGTTTTTCAAAGTAATTTTATAATTAACAAAAAATACAATCAATAGATTCAAAGTAAATTCTTAACTATGTAAACAGGACGTGAAATTGGTAACAAAAATAGAATATTTTTAAAATCAATAATTAAAATTAAAGAAGGTATTTTTTTTCAGTTCTTTTTCCTATTTAAAAAAAAAATCACAATTAAAGTAAGAAAATAATAATACTACGCTTTTCTTTTTCTTTTTTTTAATGTATGAGAAAAAAATTAAAAAAAAAATATTACAATTTTATTTAATTTAACAAAACATTAAAAAAATACAAATATTTATAATTCGTTTTTAAATTATTATGGTTGACACACTATTTTTACTAGACAATCACAATATTTATATATATCACCACTCTCATACTTTAAACAAATCAATAAAATATCAGAAATCTGTTATAATGCACTATAATTAGACAAAATATATTGACAACAGATATCTGATATTAATATCAACAAATTAAAAATCCTTCTCCTTTTTCTTTTAAAAAACTTTATTTTTTTATATCTCAATACTGACCATATATATACATTTATATAATAAAAAACCCCAACGTTTCAACTGTTTTTATTTCATACAGTCATTTTCAAGAATATCTCTCTCCCACTGCTATATTTTATTACTCTTTGTTTTACATTATTTAATTACAAACAAAGAGTAATAAAATATAGCAGTGGGAGAAGAGAATCCTTGAGAAATGACTGTATGAGATAAAAACAGTTGAAACGTTGGAGTTTTGTATGATATAAATATATATATATATATGTTCAGTATCGAGATATAAAAAAATAAAGTTTTTGAAAAGAAAAGGAGAAGATTTTTAATTTGTTGATATTATTTTAGAAACATATATATTTTAAAAGAAAAAGTGGATGTACCTTTGCTGTGTTATTATATATGATATCTGATATTCTAATTATTATTTTAAGCATGAGGTTTTTGATGGCGCAATTTATATATAATTGTCATAGTTACAGTAATTCACTATTATATATATATATACAAATTATATAATTATGGTTATATTATCATATTGTTATAATCAATCTCATAAACCATTGTTATTATAATTAATAGATATTTTGTAGCATTTGACCATCCTTTATCACTTTTAGTTTATACATAGAAAGCAGTGTTTGAATAACTTAGGTTAAAAGAATGCAGTCTTTAAATCAATCAAAAATATATTATGTTAGAGTTAGTGACTTGGTCATAAATTTTGTGGCATTTAGGAATGACGATGGTGTTATTATTGCTTTAGTTTTTATTTGTAATTTTTTGTCAGAATTTAGAAATCGCAACTAAAATTATTAGTTTTTAAAAATCTGAAGATTTAAGCATCATATAGATCTCATATAAATATTACCATAAATGTGAATCTTAAACTGTTTAACAGTAAATTCCACCTTTCTATTTTATATAGGATTTAGTGAACAATTTGTACATAGACCCCATATTTGAACATATTATTTTTACTATTAAATTTTTTTTCTATATAATACATTGATCATATTAACATTATATATTACAAATGCAAGCTTTCAAATAATAACATTTTAAAAGTTAATATGCATATTTTAAAAATATAAAAATAAATTTCTAAATGGAGTTCTTACCTAAAACAATGGAGCTTGGCATCATTGGATAAGTTTATTGAATCAAACAGTTAGCAGAACAAAATATTACATATTTCAGTATTATGTTATTAAAATGAAGATAGATTTAGAATTAGTTATCATCAATGAAAGAAAAAAACTAAAAATATTATTTATTATCATTTAAATTTTAAAAAATATGTGTTTTACCATTTGACAAAAATTACTCTAATCTGGCAAATAGACACTGTTTTCACTTTGCTGTAATAAACATTGTAAAAGTTCTCATTTTAAAAGTAAATGCTTTGAAAGAAAATCTTTTTGTAGTAAGATAATTTTTGATGTAAAATAACTTACAAAAACATTGAGTGAAAACTATTTAATTTGTAATCAAATTACTGGTAATAAACATGTTGCCACTATTTTACCCTTGGACTAAAACACTTAACCAATCTAGGCCACCTTTTTATGGCATTATCATTGAAATGGGCTATTTTCAAGTGTGTAAATGACTGTTTTCATTGTGTAAAAATCCATATAATATTGACATCCTCAGACTTTTTAACTAATACTTTTAAAATTAAAACTGCATAAACAAGGAGCTGCAGATAGTGTTGTCATGTTAGAGATAGGGTTAAAATAATGTAGAAAAGAATAGTAGTCACAGCATGATAATAATGCCCTAAACTGAAAATGCAGCACGAGATTATCACTACAAAGATTCAAACCATTAAAGCAGCCATCAGTACTTTGTTAATTGTATCACAACATGGCATCACTGACTGGTAAATTATTTGGCCTCAGGAATTTTAGAACCTGCTTGTTATTTTAATACTTCTAAAAGAAAAATTGCAATTTTCAGAAATTTGTTTTCATATTTAAGTTTACTTATGCAGCATATTTACAAAATATTTATTTAAAACCAGAAAACTACATAATTATAATTGGATTTTACTTCAAAATATTCATTTTTAAGAAGGCAAATCATAGAATCATAAAAATATATTTGAAATAAAGCAGATCTGTTTTATTAGCTAATAAAAATTACTTTCATAAAAGTCAATGAAGCAAGTTTTTTGTAAATTTTAACAATAATTTTAGTTTTGAATTTTAAGACATACTTTTATTTTTTATATTGTCTAATCTAAGATCCATTTCCATTATAAAAATGGAATATAAATTAATATTTTGTTTGATAATTTTATGAACAAGGAGTATTGTGATTTAATAGGAACAAAGTAGAAAAGACCAACACTGTTACTGAAATCTTTCAACTAAAAGAGAGAGATAAATATTAAACTAGATAAACTGATTAACCTTTTAATTAACAATCAATACTGGCAATAAATATTCAAATGACAAAATATTTAAAATTTTACAATTGCACTGTCAAACATATATGTAATTTGGAAATTAAAGCTCATATATCATTATTACAATTGTTAATAGTTAAGTTTTCTAGCCACAACATAAGAAAGATTAATAGTAATAAAATATCAGCTATATTTTATCACTCTTTATTTACAGGGACATTATGTGGGTGCATGCAGATTTTGCTGAGTACAAAGACACTTCATCAGTGGGAGCACCAAACTACTGTGGTAATTAATAAAATTTAAATGTAAATAAAAATGTTTACAATTCCTAATAAGTTAATTGTTAAAAAAACATGTTCTGAATACAAATATTTTTTTTATTTAAATACAAGAGCATTAATTTTTTTTATTTTGTCTTGTTATTATCATACAAAATATACTAAATATTATATGAATAAATAATCAATCAAAACAAGAGAATAATACACAACTGTTAATAACTATACTTTAATATTTTTGAGACAGTGTTCATCTCCATTACGTCTTTCTCAAGATATATTATGCAATTCAAATAATCAGTTAAGTTAATCTTGTTTTGATGAATTATTCATTTATTACAACATTATGGACAAATAAATTGTATTGTCATTTGACTATTTCAGTAATTTAGTAAATATTATATATTCTATCATTCCACTAACGTGATCAGTGAGGTACAATTTTGTTGCAATGATTAATAAAATTTATATGTAAATAAAAATGTTTGCATTGCTGTATTACTTATTGTCAGAAACATATTCTATTTGTAAATATTTTTTATTTAAATGTAAATGGATTTCTTGTTTTACTTAGTCTTGTGACTATTGTTTGAAACATATTAAATATTATTTAGTCTACCACTACTTCTTGTAATAATTAATAAATTTATTTAAAAATGAAAATATTTAGATTTCCAAATCACTTCTATTTTAATTCCTAATTTATATAAAATGGCACATTGCTATTAATAATTTATTTAAAAATGAACTTATTTTAAAATTATTTTATTATAATAATTACAATAAATCTGCAGTAATTCTATAGTACAGGGATCCCCAACCCTATGCCCACAGGCACCATCCCCAACCCTATGCCCACAGGCACCATGGTGCCCACAGACTATTTTATGTGTGCCCATCACTATCCAAACACGATAAAAAATTATTTATCTGATAGAAATAAATTTAAGTTTTAAAATTTTTTCTAAATTATTGTATTATATTGTAATCAAATTGTAGGGCATACTATACTTTTACAGCGTAAATATAAACATTAATTATATGTTAAAATATTATTTTTGAAATAAATATTTTTTTGTACAATATGTGTATTATTAACAATATCCAACTATAAATTTACATTGAAAAAATAAATGGTGCCCACCACTGGGCCGGTATTATAGAATGTGCTCTTAGGTGCAAAAAGATTGAGGACCCCTGCTATAGTAGATAATGTCATTTATCAGTTATATTTTAGTGACAATGGCATAGATTGTGTAGTATATCATAGTGGTTAAAGCATTTGCAACTGGAATATTGAGCATTGGCCTAGATTCTGATGTTGCCTTAACTTTTTTATTTTATAACTGATATTATATTTTATTTTATTTCAATAGCAATATATTCTTTTAAATGTTTACTCATGTGCTTTTTTGGATTTGGAACATGGGGTTTACTATTTTTCCAAAAATTTGTCTGTAATATTCTGAAAACTGTTTTGGATTAAGTCTGCAGTCTGCTTTACTACATGACAATTCAAATTCAAGAAAGGTCAAAGTAGTAAAAAGCCCATAAGTTTTCAAAAAGATATGAACTATATTGATTTTTTACTGCGACACTGTTCAATGTAACTATCATGTAACATCATTTAAAAACTCTTTTAAAGGTCATTTATTGGGAAAATATCTAAAACAAAATCTACTGTGTGGATTTTATTTAGTTACTCAACATAATTTATTATTGAAATAAAGGGTAAATGTGTGTTAATGACTTTTACAAATTTATTGAATAAACAATGTAAGTACAAAAATTTAAAATATCAGACTATATATAATAATCTGTATATATTAATTATGGCATAACATACAAATAAAAAATTAAATAATAATGTAAATATTTTATTCTTGAAGCAATACAATTTTGTTAATAGAAAACATAAATTAGTTAATGCATGAGAGATTCTGAATGAGCTTTCAAACAAACAACAACTATTATTAACTATTCTTAGTGAATTATTGACACCCCAATTAAAGTTCACCTAAATATTGATAAAGAAGTTAAAGGAGTTATATTATACTTGTTATAACTATTGTACTTTAGAAAATAGAATGGCAACAACCTTTGTTATGTATGGAATAAAGGAAATGGACTCTCTTTTTTCTAGTTATGCTGCATAATTGTCCAGCGATCAGAAATAAAGCAGCAAAAGACACCATTAAATGTTGTGAGAATTATACCATTGGATGTAGATAATATTTTAGTTAGTAAGAGGTAGGTAAACCAGCAGTGAGATTTATTATTCAATATTAGAATCAACCTCCCAAAAAAGAATAAAGGGCAGTATAATGTTTTTATATTTATGTGAGAGGGAGAGGGTTACTTTTAAATATAACAAACAATAGTTAGATATTTAAAAAATGATTTTATTTGCAGATATTTTTTATCTCTGCTAGTGATTTCATCTCCAGAAAATAACATAAAAACTTTTGAAAGAAAAAAAATTATAAAAACATTAAAAATTTCAAATGCAATAAATTTCTAGTTACTTTATTAAATAAATATTTTTGTTTTAACATATTGTTAAATTACTGTTTCAATTTTTTTTTAAATATAAATTTGTTTATTTTGGTATGTGTCTTTTAATCAGAAATAACTGGATAAAAGACATAAGGTATTTACAAAACATGTTAGATGACTAAATCAATTTCTTCAATTTTTTCTTGTGAAAGCACTGGAAATAAGTCTTTTGATTTATACATTTTATTTCATGGGATTAGATGAAGGGGGGCATAAAATTTAACTTGATCAAATTGGCTTCTACCCATGTTGCTGCACTGTTCATTTTTATATGTAGATAAATGCCTGAAACATTTAGAAAAAAAAGAAATCAATTTTCAAATCATTTAAAAAAATATGTCGTTTTGAAATGATTAATATTTTAATTAATAAAAGCACGAATTTCTCTCTTTTTTAACTTTTTCAATAAACATGTATATTTTGAAATATTTATGGTTAGACGATTACAATGTCAAATATATTTGTAAGATTCAAACACAAGTGTCATTTTGTAAGATTAAAACACTGCCATTTTTAATATATTTAAGTGATATACCCCCTATATGCTGCCTAAGATAATAGTTTTAACAATAAAAAATATCTCTTATCTCACCCCATTATGTAAAATCTCTAGGTAATAGGTATGAGTTTTCAAATTAACAATTAAATATAATTTGTTTTGGATTGATGGATATTTTAATTATCAAAGCCAAGAATTTCATTTTTATACTTTGTCAGTAAGATTCAAACTATGAAATATTTAAAATGAGATAATTGTAATGTCACATATTTATAATGTTGGAGATTAAATCTCAGAAATCACTGTCACTGTTGTACTTGACATTTTATCACATGAAGAACCATAAAAGATGTCAATCCTGTATCACTAAACACTATTGTCATATACTGTGACTAGTAGTCATAATGATTTATGAAATTTAATCTCCAATATATATATATATATATTACCAGTCAAAAAACGCACCACCTAAACTGCAAGTTGGATCCAAACTCAGCTGTTTCAATCTGAATTCAAACCCAACTCACCAGCTCAGATTAGTAGAAATCTAATTGACGGCACAGTGCTATGTGCCAAGAAACTAGCTCAATGGTTGGTGAGGATTAGAGACCCTTGAACTGACACTAATATCGGATAATAAATTAACTAAAAGATAATTTTAAATCGAATCATATGTATATGTTTGGGTTGCCAACACAGACAGCAAGTATTAACATTAAAATAATTATGAAAGAATTAAAACCTAAGAAACCAAGTGTGTTTAGAAAATATTTAATAATAATAATTTGTTTTGTTTGAATTTTAAATAAAGATTAAATTAATTAATTCTAGTCCTTAAACAAAGTTTATAATTATAATATGAGTGGCAGTCCTTATTATATGCCAATGAGTATTACCCAATATTTGAAAGTCTATGTCTATGCCCCCAACAAGAAATAAAAGGCAGATAAAGGTATTCATTAGTAAAGGAAATTATTACTCTAATTTTATATGAAAGAATGTGATATTTATTTCACATTCGCAAATCCATTCATGAAGAGCATTTTAGGGCATAACTTTTAATCTTTATTAGAAAACTTATTTTGAGATATAATGGAGAATTTTTTGGACTTTAATTTAAATCACTTCATCATGAATTATGAGCATAAAGAGCAGGCTTTACTGGAACAGAGAGGTAACGGTGCTGACGAATTATGAGCTATAAAGTGAAATTGAAAGACGAAGGCTAGTCGATAATCGAAGTCTTATAGTGGCTTGATCTGACAAGTCTTATGCCCTTTGACTAACATGAACAGGAAAGGAAGTGCTTTCTTCCTCGATAATTTAAAATAACAGAAATTATCACCGACCAGCCTAACAGAGTGGAAGATTTCCCTACGTCAGCAACGTTCGATGATAATGACTTGAGAGTCACCGTTTGAAAAATAAAACCCAATTATAGAATGCTCTATGTGATGACTTGATCAATTTAATTAAAGTCAAACGAGCTTTTAACTAAAACTATTTTAATGCATTATAAAATTATATTCATCATGCCCAAATATCGTGCCCTTCCTGAATATTAATAGACAGTGAAAGTTGAATTAGAATATACTGATTTGATTCCTTTATCGGCCTTTTTTCAAAAACATTTTAAGATTATACATGAATAAATACATGTTGGTGAATACGAGAAAATAGCTGGGGCATAAATTAGAAATGGAGCTAATAATTTATTATTAGCCAATTATAAAAATAGTAAACATGTAATAATTTCTTTCGACTCGATGATTGATAGAACTTATAAATTTTGTTCTAATGGGCGAGAACTACTATTAGAATTAATATTATATTATTTGTGTGAGGCAAATAGAACAAAGGAGCTCATCGACTTGAAAGATTATTGGCATATAATTAAAAATAAACGACATTAATAAAGCACACAAATATATATATATATATAATATAATAAATGAACCGCCAAGTAAGAAAAGAAAAAGTTTGAAGACTAGAGGTTGAGAGAATTACGATGTAAGTTTACAGTAGCATGAATAAAAGATTTTATAAAGATTATTACATTATAAATGAGAAGAGCTCTTAAAGGGAGTGTAAAATAAAGTTCGGAAACTGGCCAGAAAATTTAAGGGTTCATTATAAAATATATATTACCCATTTCTTCCAGGGCTGATTTCCTTAGGTTACATGTCTGAGTTGGTAAAAAAATGTAGGCACCATTTGATTGATTACTTGAACAGCATTTTATTTGATTTTGGCAGCATGATTTGTCTGGAAAGAATTTAGCAGCTTCATTGAAGATTCTCAAAGGGCTTCAGGAACCGTAGCCAGATTCCTGATGTTCTAGCCCTTCACCATAATCGAAACACTATTTGAATTCATGATTTTGAACAGCACATAATTTACTGGCACTTTTCTGCAACAAAAATGGCTTCTTCCAAACTTTTCAGAGCTATATATCTGTCCTCTGATGCCTTCAGGCTAGCGCTTCTTTCATTATCAATGTTTTTAGATTTACTAGTTGTTTTTAGATACATTCCTTCGATAAGGCTTTCAAACTCATTAACTTGAATTCATTTTCTAATTAGAAAATGAATTGTTAAAATCAGAAAATGATTTTAATTAGGAAATCCTTATCTTTTTTTCTAATTAATAAAACTTTAACTGTTGTTTTTAGAAAGGGAAAATCTGAAAGCTTATCAAAAGAATGTAGCTTTTAATCAATAAAACTTTAACAAATTATTTAAAAATAAAATCAAACATTCCCGATGCAATGAAACTTTTAAACAATTATATATATTTAAATATTTACAAATATATATGCACAATCCATGCAGTTATAATATATAAATTCATGAATAATTCTATCATGAATTTATTAATAGAATTGATCAATTTAAATCTGAAACTAATTATTTGAATACACATTTATGAAATAAGTTATTCTTTATGGAAATTAGCATGGATTGAATGTATAAAGCCCCATTGCATCGGAAATTTAAGGTTAGTATTAGGGCTTGAAGTGGGCTTATGGCTAGATGTCATGAAGCTAGGATCAAACTCAGATCTGACTGCTTCATTATATATATATATATATATATATATATATATATGTCATTGTAATTATTTTTTTACATATTTATAGTTTTAATCTTTATTGACAAAATTTAGATAAAAGAGAAAATCATGGCTTTGTTAATTAAAATAATTTAAAACAAACTCAATATATTTAGTGATAGATTGGAAAACTTATTCCTTTAGCTCTGGGATCCCCAATTTGGAGAACCCAGGGGGTATGGAAAGCTTGTCCACAGGGTGCTGTGAATAGCAGATAAATAAGTATATTGTGTTACTAATATATTCCCCAAATAGTTATGGTATCAACATTTTTGGGCTATTCCAGGTTGGAACTGTCTGTCAGCCACACCAGTAACATTAACCGACAACAGTGATGTTGCATAGATGTTTTTCTTACTGTAGAGTCCAATAACTCAAAATGTGCAGTTAAGATTTGCTACAACTAGTGAAACTTCCAGATAGTGGAGGACATCAAAACAAGTCCATTAAGAATTTGTTTACAATTGGATGAATCAATTAATATCTCTAACTGTGTGCAGTTTCTTGTTTTTACTAATATATATATATATATATTATAACACCCACCGACATCTCTATAATCCTCCATTGTGGACTTTCACCCGAAGCTTCGACGAGAGGTATTTATGAGCATGGTTTGAACCCATCTCACGCGCCAATCTTACCAGTAAGTAGGAATTACCTCCTCGAAAACATATATACAGGTTTTGATATATATCTGATATGGTGATGCACCGAACTAGCTCAATCTCAAAGGTTGGGGACATCTGTCTATCTAGAGAACAAAGCTATAAACTAACCAACACTATCTCACGCGTATATTTATTTTGCGATAGCCTAAAGCTCGAAATCCTTATTCTAACCCGGGCTGATGGGATTTATTCTACTCGATCATATCCCTTCCCAATAAATCTCATTCGTAACTACATATAAGATTGCTATGCAAACACTCAGGCCATTCATTATCATACACACACATATATCACGCTCATTCATCCACACACCAAATAATGCAAATACATATATATATATATATGTGAGCTGTATGATTAATATAGTCATATATCTAACTTTAAATATAAAATTTTAATATAGCAATTAACTGAGGTAACACGAGTTCTTTATTGAAATACATATATTGAAAATAGTTGGTGACATGTCACTTTACCTGTACTCGCGCAATTAAACAAGTCCGTATTGACATCTTGCCACGAACTTAATCTGGTGGATCTCATGGATGGCAAACAGTTCCAATGGTCGTTAGGTCCGGCGATAGGTTTCAGAGGTGGAGCAGTTGGCGTATTCTTTCGCAAAGGTCTAAATCTCGAACGATTTTGAATCAACATTTCTTCGATGGAACAAAATCCCTTGATTTATTATGACAGTTCGCAAGTCCGGTCAGGTGAGTTCATGACGAGTCCTTGGAGTCGAGTAATGACTAGCACACAATCCAATTACCCCGACATTTTTTTGGAAGAAAAAAAATATTAAACTTCTTAAGAAATAGATTTTGCGTCCTTTTTGCTAGGATTCAAGCCGCGTCTCTCTTTTTTTTCCTTTTCCCACTCGAGCGCAAGACAAAAAAAAAAGTTCTTTTGTATTCACCTTTAACTCTTCAAAATCTTTCTGCATATTCCTACGCCACTAACCAGTCCTTCCATTGTTCTTCAACACAAAAAAAAAACTATATCCACAGACCAGTTTTCCGCCTTTCCGGCGCCAGTTATTACCAAACTGCCTACAGCAATTCACTCATCCTATTTCAGTCCTCACATGTTCACAAGGTGACTCAATAAAAGAAAACACGTGTTACCAAATTATTAATAAACTAAAAAAAAAAATATGTGAATAAAATCTATCTAAGAATAATTAATTTTGCTTTATACAGCTCTACATATATAAGTGATCGCAAACCTCCCAGATACTAACTACGTATTTTTATACTCGCACATACACTATATTTACATTACTTGTAACCGGGTTCGAATGACCATTTACATATATTCTTTTATTTATTTGTTTATACATGGTCCTTACATTAACACTATTAATTATGTCATATTTACATATGCGTGAATTCGAACCTGTTTGTTACAATATATATATATATATATAGACATTTTTTGTAAATACTTGACAAACACAACAAAGGCAATTGACATTATGAATTTGGTGAATGATATTTTTTTTTGAATTCAAATGACGTTTCATGATAATTATTAGTCTATTTGTATTTATGGTTCTTTCACTATATGGGGGGAGGTGTAGGTTTCATTGATTTTATGAAAACTTGATTATTGTTTATTTCTTATTATAACGAATAGGGGATACCAGATAATTTACTAAAAACCGAGGGGGTACAAAGACCAAAAATATTGGGAGCCCCTGCTTTAGCCTGTTTTAGACTTCCCTTTACAATATAAATGTGTTGAAATAAATGATGGTTTATTTGTTATTGTCAAAAACTTTTGCTTTGTGATACAGCCTAGAGATCATGAGATTTACCTTGTTCATTGTATATGTGGGTCTATGTGTATATTTTATACATATATGTAATTACATAGCCTACCTAATGATAAGTCAATTTAATATAATGAATATATTATCTACATATATAATCAAAACTACACCAAATTCACAACTCAACTAGACTAGCTATGAAAATAAACTCCAAAACACTACCAATGTTATCGGACTTATCAAGTATAAAGAACTAAAAAGTAACATATTTAAAGTTAACATTGAATTAAATATTAAAACTGAATATTAAAAGTTCTTTTAATATTAAGAGTGGATGGGAGGTAAGTGGAAATGTGGGTAATGTTTATTTTAAATATGTTGTTATTTTGTAGTTCTTTTCACTTGAGAAATCTGTTTGTAGCAGTGAAACCATTGGTATGGTTTAGATTTTATTTTCTTGGTTAGTAAGGTTAAGTTGTGAATTTGATGTAATTTTGATTATTTGTTGGATAATTTAGGTTTATTCTTTTAATGTTTATATAAATATATAATATTAATCGATGTCTGTATTCCTTTAACTTATATATCTATAATTTTATATCCAAATAAGAAAACAAAAAAGAAAAGGACTAGAAAATATATATTGTTACTAAAAAGAGTTCAATAATCTAAATAAAACAATACTGAAAATAATGATATATCAGCATCATTGTTTTATGATTATAATAAAAATGTAATTTTGGTTTGGATTTTAGTTATAAAAATGTGAAGATATTATGTATTGAAAAAAACAATAACAAAGGAAAATAAAGGAGGCGATATTAATATACAATTATAAAAATTGTTTGATAAATTGACAGGCAGCAAATATTAAAATTAATGAATTAGTGGAAAGCTAAAAATAGAAAGTGAAAGTCATTGTCTTTGAATGTACCTTATACATTTGTTCTTAAAAGTTTTAAACTTAGTTGACAAAGATTACTTAAATAGTTGAAAGTGACTCTATATTACCATATTTGTTTTATTATTTGAATATAAAATTATATATATATCAAAATTAATATTTATATCATCAATCATTTTTGTAATCAAACATAATTTGTTCACAAATGGTTTTTTTTGCTAAAACACAATATTTATTTTAGAATAAGTCAAAAATCTAATTCATTAATGCCACTCACAGTTTTCTGTTGCAATAGATTTTTTTTATAATGTTATCAATTTTTAAAATTTCTCCAATAGTCAGATTTACTACAAATATATCCAACAGATCGCATATATAAGTGATAATCAAGCATTCCATTCTATGTTATTCTTTGTATATTAGAAATAAAATGTACTGACATAAAAAAAGATTGCTACTAAATAAGGTTATAAATCCAATTTGAGAAAAGTAGTGCATCAGTTAATAATGCATGTTGGCCTTTTATATTTTTAAAATATTTTTTATCATGCAATCTCAGATCTATTTTGCAAAGTTTGCTAAAGTTTTATTTATGATCATGTGACCTGAATCTGAATTTTTTCCACTTTTGGCATTTTTTTAATCACATAGATGTGTCAGATGACATTTTTGGTCATTTTTCAAATTAAGAATGGTGGAGATCGCATACTAAATTAGCACCAACTTATGTTATAAATATTGAAATATATGATATGATAGTTTAGTTCTTTAAAACTTTGAGTACAGTTTAATATATTACCATTGTAGTCTATTGTATTACTATTTTTTTTTACATCTGTAAGACCTGTGGGACAGATCTCTGATTAAGCAGGGATTATTTTTTTATGAAATTTTAAATATAGAGTAACTGTGTAGGTCTTGATTTAACCTATGTAATAGATATCTGCATATCCATTTATGTTTTATTTTATATCGATTTAAGTCCAAATATGTTACGTATATTTAGCATTAGTGGCTTGATTAAAATGTTGGAAAGGGTTACAAATTACAGAGAAAGGATGGTAAAAGAATTTTTTTTACATGAAACAATATAATCCTATTTTAAGTAGAATTAATGGAGTAGATAAGGAATCTTAAATAATGTGTAATTAAAATGAATGTTTAAATAGGTTTAGGTAAATTATTAAAAGTTTTTTGGTATATAAAAAAAGATGTTTATATTTTTGTTTATGTTCATTTAAAGCTATAGTTTAGGGGTATGTAGTTTTGAGGTGGATTTTAGATAAGATTTAAAAAAGGGGAAGGGGGAGGTTATTTGAAATTAGGGTTGGTTTTTAAATTTGTATAAAAAGTTTATTGGATGATTTTAAGACAGATTTGTAATTAAATAATGTAAAAGACAGAGTAATAAAAAATAGCAATGGAGAGAGATGTAAGTAAAATACAATTATGTATGTTTAATATGTTTGTTACTGTTTATGTTAATGTAAGATGAAGATATTTATATACTTGAGGTTTATTTATAAATATGTATTTCATATTGTTGTTGCAGTTCCTTGAAAATGACTGTATGAAGATAAAAACAGTTGAAATGTTGGAGTTTTTTATTATATATATACATGTTCAGTATTGATATTAGAAAATAAGGTTTTTGAACAGAAAAAGGAGAAAGATTTTTAGTTTGTTGATATTTCCAATCACTGATATGTCTACTAAAATTAATCATAGACTTGATTGATAAAACAGCTCTGTATTGAAAGCCTAGATAATAATAACTGTTTTAAGCTTATTTAACTGTTACATATTAAAAGTTGATACATTTCTTGTGAAGTATAATTTGAACAATTTTACTATGCATAAATATTTTTAATATATATTTACAATTTTCAACCATTATAAATTCATTGCAGATAAATATTTTTCCTAAGTTAATACATTTAATTTGCCCTTCTGCACAACATACCAGCCAATTTCTTTATTTCTGCCATTCATCTCATGTGTGGTCTCTTTCTACATCTTTTTATAATCATTTGAGATAAAATTAACTGTCTATATATTATCATCTTTTTATAACAATATTCATAGCTCAGCTCCATCCCAGGTTAGCTCCTTTAATAATGGCAGTGATACATATTTATTTTTACACACATCTATTTCATATTCAATCATTCCTTGTTATTACTAACATACATTTCTTCTTATGTTGTTAAATAATTCAGAGCTTCTGCATTTTTCTTCTGTTAATTATTCAAGTCCCAGATCCAATAAGAGCTATTAAAATACATTTTAAAAATCTGTCTTTACATACATATAGGCATGTTTTATTTTAATATTAACTTGTTCCAATTAAAAACACTCCATTCAAGTTTAATTCACAGATTGATTTTAAACATTATGTTTTGATTATCTTGCTCATGTAATAAAGTTATTTGTAATGGTTAATTGAATGGCTATTAGGATTATAGTGTTGTTATTAGCCATAGGTTCAGATGTGGAAGAATTGGTCGTTTGAACCATTATCACCTGGCCACATAAATGGCTACTACAATCATAGTGGTGTATTAGCTGTACAGTGGCTAATTAAAAAATTCCTTTTTTTTTTTAAATAGCCATTGAAGATTACCATAGCATTTTAAACTTACTTTTAGTCTTTTTTTCTGGCTTTTATTTGAGAAAGATTGCAACATTTTATAAAGTTTTGAAACATTGCTTAAAAAACACTCATTATCTGCAAAATTTAGATGACTTAAATAATTTTAATTTACTTTATTTTCCTTAGCTTTCCATTTTAATTCACCAATATGTTTTTTTTTATAACTTAGCAGTAAAAAGCTTTGGAGATGAATAATTCTATCTTATACACTTCTCAATGTTAAACTGCATAGTATCACCATGTAACCCAATTATTACTGTTTCATTTTGATAAATATTCTTCAGACTATGAAAATATTTTGGGTTTGTATATTAATGATCCAATTTATTATTCATCATGAAAAAACTTATCTAACCAAATGTCTTTTTAGAATCTACAAATCTACAATATAATGGCAAATTGTATTCATTTGTTCTTTCTATAATTCTTCTCATAATTGGATATAATTCACTGCATTAAAACTATTTTAAAATGCAGTTTGCTCTTTTAGTTAGTTAGAATTCAAATTTAACTTTAGAGGAGTTGTAATTATCCTAGAAAAGGTTTTGAATAGAACTGATAAAAGACTGATAGATCTGTAATTTATATCTTCTTTATCACTTTTCATAATGCTAATGCATTCTTATAATTATCTGATTCACCTCTATTATTTAGACATTTGTTATATAATTTTGCAAACAATTTTTGTATTTTTTCACTTGCTTCTTTTAAGATATGATAATTCCATCGTTTCCTGAAACTTTATCCTTTTTTATACATTTAAATGCATGACTTTTTAAATGTTGAGCAATTCACAACATGCAATAACTGCAGAAAATACTGTTTTGTTTTTTATTAGTGTATGTTGTATATAAAACTCTTCTACATATTTCATGTTGTACTTTTTCTTTCTTGGTAATAATTTCATTTTTTCTTCTTATTGCAATTTTTTTTCCAAAACCAAAATCTTTTACTTTCTTCTATAGATTTCTTTGTCAAATCTCAATTACACTTTCTGAATTATTATTGGTTTCTTATCATATTATTTTACAAAACTTATATATTCATTTTTTTTAATTGGTCACAGAAAAAGATTTTGTAGTCATTCTTTTCATTGTATATTTTTTATTGTCTTAGTATAATGTTTGCGGTATTTAGTAGGCTATTAATTATAATTCTTATTACTTTCAGTCAAGTATGAACTATCTACCATTTCAGTCAATATATTAAAATGATTTACAAGTTCTAATTTAAATTTCTTAAAGTATTTCTAAAGATTAGAAATATCAATTGTCAATAGTGAAATTTTCAATAGTTTTTATTTCTCTAGTTTTACACTGAAATGTATTTTAAATCTCATTAAATCAATGAACACTTTTTGTTTTGAATCTTTGAAAAAAATTACAATCTTGAAATACATGTTTTTATTACTCAAAATATAATTCAAATTTGATGTGCCTCATTTGGTTGCTTCCATATTCATTTCCTTTTTTAAAAAAAAAGAATTTATAATACATCATTATTATTTTTCTGTGAACTTCATAAATCTATAAATTGTCTCATTTCTATAACTATATTTATCCATAACACTTTCACCTTTCAATCACTTACCAATTATAATATAATAATAAATCGTGCTTTCACACTTCCAATGTAAAGCTATAACAACAAATTGAAAATTAAATTTAATGGCTAATCGCTTTCAAGATGTACTTCTCATATTCATAGCCAGTTAATAGAAACATTTTCTATATCATTTTTAAAATGTTATTTAGTTAAAAGCATTTTTTAAATGTATATAAATATCCTCTGCTTTCTCTTCACATAGAGAACTTGTTGGGTATAAATCTGATGTAACTAGATTTGATATCTTTTATTAATTAACTAATTAAGTTGACACTCTTTCTGATATGCCAATAATCTCCACAATATTGTTATTTTTCTTTTTTTGTTATTCTATTTTGCTTCCAATATTTGTGCCTTTATAGTGAATGCACACCCACCTTTTAACATTTAACCTTCTCCTCTAACAACATAATGTTCAACAATGTTCCCTTTAGTATTAAACAGTTCTTCTATCATCATGCAAACTTTTCTCATCTAAAAGTTATCCATAGTTGTAGTTATCTAAGTATAATTTTATTCTTTATTTGACAGCCTAGAACTGCATTCAATTTATTCTTAACTTCTACTTTCAGTCATTACCTGCTGCCTTAGATTATGCCTCTACCACCTCCTTAAATAAAAATGTAAATTAGTTTGCTTTTTTTATGATTGTAAATATCAATTAAAAAAAGAAAAGCCAATTCACACTCATTCATAATTATTTTAAAAATCTCATTTTAAATTTCAGTGAAGAATTAGCAGGCAACTGAAGTTTTTCTTGAACATAACTTCAGAGATAAAAATACAATTAACGTAACTAATTGATTTATGCATGTTAGTGAACATCCATGTCATTTTTGTTTACTATATAGATAATTAATGAATAATAACAGCTACTATGACAAGAAAGTATTAACATTAGGAATTTACCTTGCTCAGTTTCTTTAAGCATCAAAAACGAATGAGATTTCCCTTCACATAATAGCAATCTGTATATAAAAGTGTTTTAGAACAATGGATTATATCCAAGAAGGAATCTATAGAAAAAAATATATATAATAAGATGTTCTATTTGTAGATTATTAAAAATAATTTCATTTCATAAGCAATATACGTAGTACTAATACTAAAATGATCAACAATGAAATAGTGATTCACATTCGCACAACTTTTTACAGCTGTTTTATATTAACAATTTCGTTGATTAAAAAAGAAAGTTAAGGGAGTAAAAATAAATACATATTTAAATTATTTAGAATTTGGAGATGGTGTAATTGTTGCAAGAGTTATCAGATTAAATTATGAAAGTGGGAATAAAAATATATGTTAAGAAGACTAAAGTTATATTTAATAGTTTTTTTTTTTCAGGAGAATAAATGATAATCATGAATTTTAAAAAAATAACCACAGATACCTTAGGCGGAATATTAATGCAGATAGACACAATGTATGAAATTATTCATGGAATTAAACCTGCTTAGAGTATTTTTAGTGAAAGTAACAATGTCAAAAGAAAATATGCCTATATGTTTAAAAAGAAAAATTTTTCATAGATGTGTTTTACTGTTCTTGCAATTCAGAGATTTCAGACTAATTAATGAAATGATCATATCAGGAATAATACAAAAATATCAAAATAAAATATATGGGTGTGACAACAAACAGCTATCATTGACATTATTGAAAGAATTAAATGATAAACATATTGATATAGTAATAATAAATGGGCAGTTACAAATATAAAACCAGTCAATGGCATTTAAAAGATCTAGAAATAAATTACTTGTGAGATAGTTGGATGGAGTAATGTATGTTATGGAAAAAAGATACTCTCAGTTGTGAAAGCCTAAGTGAATTTGAAGGACCATTAACAGTTGAAGTGATGTTCTTATCTTGGTAAAGAATTTGTAGAGAAGCAAAAGAACAAGTTATATTTAAAAGTGGGTTTAGCCCAATGTACCATATCCAAGTACTGAGAGAAGTTACAGAAATAACCAAGTGATATAACTTGTCCCTCTGCTTTCAATTTAAAGATTATGAAGCTTTATTTGATCCTACAATTATTTTTATGCTATTAAAACAATGTATTATCAAGATATAGACCCATGATTTTATATTGTGAAAAATGTTTATGAAAATGTAATAGCAGGGATTAAATTATAGAATGATATTTGGAAAATTAAAATTTAGAAAGGTGTAAAACAGGGTTATTCCATAACTCCAAAATTGTTATAGCACTTTCACAAAAAAAAATATTTTTGCAAATTTAAATAGGAAGCTAAAGAATTAAAAGTAAATGGGGATTATTTAAAGTATCAAGATTTTAAAAATAATATGGTTACTTTTTAAAATAATGCTGCAGTTGTTCAAAAAATCTGGGAAAATTTATCAGGGAAAGTAAGAAGGTATATTTGAAAACAAATGATAAAAAGAACTAAAGTAGTGCTCAATGCATTTCTTCAGAAAAGGTAAAAATAATGTTAAACTCAAATGCCTTTGTCATATAATTTATATAGCTTAAAACATAATCAATGAAATTAATCTAAAACTTGGAGAAATGTTTTAGAATTGGTTAGTGTGTTTTATGTATGTTTTATGAGGTTTTATTTACTGATCTGAGATTGGAATATTTAACAAAAGAGTAGTAAAAAGACTTCAGATCCTTTAGTAAAGAACAGAAAAACATACATTAGAATTAGAATAAAGAGTTCAAATTTGAAAAAAAAAAACATAGATGTGAGAAAAACAAATATCACCAACTTCTTGGAAGAATTAAGTTACTGAAGCTGGATTGTAATTATTGTTAAAGAAAATAGTAATAAATGGACAAGTAAAGTTTTTAATTAGATCATAAAAAATATATAAAATATCTAGAAAGATACCACATATAAGATAAATGAATGAAATAAGAAAGTTTACTTATATGCTGTGAAGAAGAAAGACTAGGAATCAAAAAAGCTTATTCAAATAAAACTTAATATTTTGATCTTTTAAAACTTAAGGAATCTATGAAATTTTATATGAACTATGTCCAGTCACATGTTTAAGAATGAATAATTTGTAATATTAGTGTTAGAATAGATAGGCAAACTAAGGCAGCAAAATATAATTCGTTATTTTACCCCCCCCACTCCTTTTTTATGTCTTAGATACTCCGAGACAAAGATCTTTTCTAGACACAACAATCAACGTCAAAATTTGTTTAAACAAGCCATAGCAGTTGCCCCAAGTTAGCGGGTTCACTTGCCGACCGATACTATGACACATGAAATTTTAAAAAAGGCAGAATTGTATGAACAAATGTAAACAAAAGGATCAAATTACTGACTACATGCTAAAGCTTTCTCACAGAAATACATACAATTTAAATTAAAATTAAAATCCTACTATTTCATTTTTATCACCTTGTATTTGATGTTTAAATTGATTAGATAAAAATAATATAATCCTTACTTTCTCTACAGGACTTACTATATTCATTACAATTTTTTATGTTTTACAGTAACCATATAGTGAACCTTTTTCCAAACTGAAGGCAAATACTATTTTACAGAAATATCAAATATGTTTATACTTTTTTAATATTCTACACAACTGTTTCTGAATTCTATTATGGGATGTAATTTTTATGTCTATGGAAATTTCATTTATATATACATATACACAGGCGTGAGTGTGTAAAAACATTAAATTAAACATATCTTGATGTATATGAAAACAAAGAGTAAATCTCATTCCGTCAGGCTATGAATTAAAATCACTTTAAATGTTAAACAAAAGATCAACAACAGAATAAATCCACCTATTTATAGAGCTCTGATGTTTATAATCACATCTTTGACAACACTGTTGGAAATTCAGAATGAAATGAATATATATTAGCCAGTTGGAATATGGCACTTAATAGCCATTTACATTAATAATAAATTATACAAGGTTGGAGACAGATTCTCTCTCTCTTATAGCATTTTTTGTATTTGATTGCAGTATTACAAGATAATATTCAGGGTGTACAATTATCAAATGGAAATATTTTTATGAATATCATAATAATGAAAGTATTATTTAAGATTCAATGCATTATTTTTCTAGATACATTAAATCTTCATATCTGTTGATTTATCATCTACAGTTTCAGTAACCAATGGTTTCAAAAGAGTAAATAATAATTTTAATATGTACATTTAACTTTAAGAACATTATCATAAATCATCTCTCATTTATTTTGCATACTCATCTACACCCAATGTATACTGTCTCATGATTATTATTGCTCTCTTTGATTAGTGTGCTTCAGTTTAAAAACTGCTTTATTCTATTTTAAAATTGTGTTTGCTCATGTTTTATTATATATATTTTTAAATTAAATTGTATCATAGGTGTGTGTATAGGTATATATAGTAAACATAAAATGTCAAAATACTCACCCAAATATTAAGTTTTTTCAGCTATGCCCCCTGTGAGTAAATGTAAATATCTGAATTTCAAGCAGCCTGACCTAAGGATACCTGAACTGTATGCTGCAATAATGTTAAATATTGAATTATAGACCTATTCAAACAGCAATTGTGAACAAATAACATTTTGGAGAATGGTTTGACATTTTATAATTGAAATTTTAGCTAGTGATATGGACTGGGATTATTTCTTATAATAAACAAATATATTGTACAGAGTTTCCTATTGTCCATAACTTCAGGCTTTAATGGGAAGGCTTGAAATAAAATATATTGGATACAAGAAAATGCTCTACATGAAGTTTTATGAAAAAGTGATCACCAGGCCATTCAAACCTGAAAAATTTATATAGCAGGCAGATACTTACTGTTAAGATCCAATTTTATTTTATATTTGACCATTAACCCATGTCACTAGCTCTGGGAGTAGCTGATATTTATAATCTAATATCCTTAATGTATATATTTAAGAATGAAAAGATAAAAAATAAAAAATAAAATAAAAAATAAAAAAGTATTTATTATCACACATATATAAAGTCAAACTGGAGGAATAAACATTATTACCTTAATTTAATTTTTACAGTTATTATATTTCAATTTAAATTTTAGTTTACACAGATGGAGATTCTTATTTATACATTTTATTTTTTTAATAGACATAAATATGCTACATAGATTGTGCACATAAAACCTACAAATCCATGCAGCCATTTACATCCAGTTTGAAATTTTAAGCTTTAATATTTTAAAACCAAATAAGCATGCACATGTATACAATATATGCAGCACAATGATACACCACAAATTATTATAGTTCAATTATTATTACTTGGAATGTATAAAAAAGGTTATACTCTTCTTGAGTTCCTTAAGATACTCATCATGAGGTGTCACATTCACAAATAATGAACTTATAGGGGAGGCTTAGATAAATACATGAAGACATTCAACATAAGGTGTCATATTTACTAAGATGCTGAGTGTGGAGATGTGTGCATACATATACACATAATACATAACATCATCTAATTTAACTAGCAATTATACTTATTAATTATAAGAAATAAATTAATAAAAATGACTGTTTTATGATTATATTTAAACTATTAATAATTGATTTAACCTTTCATGTTGGTTAGATAAAAGTTCATGACTTAAACTTGGTTAGGTCTTAATTATTAATAAATGATTAAAAGTTCATTTAGTAAAAGTTTATAATAGTTAGAGTACATATTTTATACTTTACATTAGAGGATCTTCCAGTTCCTTGTGCCAATTCCCGTGAAGTCTTTATTATTCAAAATTTCAGAGAAGACCAGTCTGTTGTTCATACCATAATTATCAATCCAGAGGCTGCATTAGCTGGTTTGATCCTAAAACGTTTTTATTGTAGGACCCATATGATTCAGGGTCTATAATAGTGCCACTCATATTTTAACACTCACTTTATTTGAAATTAATAAGAGGGTGAAAAGTGCATCTTTTCACCCTCCTCCTCAAAAATCATGCTAGAAATGTTCTTAATTTAAATATTTTTCTTTTATACTAATCCTTTGGCTTCACTGACCATGGTTTGCTGTTCCGGTGTTTTTTTATTAGGGTCAGAATATTATTTGACCTTCCACAAGTGGTAACGCAATCTTTTTAATTTTTTTTTATATCTCCTATGAGACCTTTAATCATAAATTTGCCCCAAGGTCTTGTTTACTTGGGATTAATTAAAACCAACAATCATTTCCATTTTGAGTATTAACACAATAGACAATAATTTAATTATTGAACATTCTTTATCTTTAAATCTTTAAATTTTTACACTAAAATTGAATTTTAAAATACTTTTTTTTTATATAATGTTTTCTTTTAATAATTTTTCCATCTGTGCAATTTATATATATATATATAAGTTTTTGCAAGCTTTTAGTTTTCAATTTTTAATTCTAATTTTTATTTGTGAACATTTATATTTTAATTCTTTTTTTTTTTAAAAAAAAATGTAAAGGCACACACACATATATATATATATATATATATATATATATATATGAAGGTAATATATTAATTCTGTTGATGTATTAATTTGCAACAAAGGTATGAATACTCTAGACTTTCTTTTGATTAATAATTTAGTTATTATAATTTTAATTATAACAAAATATTTCTTAGCTAAAAATTAATTTTATATATAAAAAATATTCTTAATTCAGTTACAGAATAATGAAAAGCATACTATGGAACTATACATATTAAATTTAAAACTGTGTAAAAAAAAAAAATAATAATAAATAAAACTTCTTTCTGATACGTTATAACTGAAAATAATGCAACAATGAAAAACGAAATGAGAGAAGAAAATTAAATTAATCATAATTACTTTATTAATTATCAACATGCAATAGGTTTAATTAAAATAAATATGAAGTATACTGATCAAATTAAAATATGTGGAAATTATTTTTAAATTAACAAAACAAGTAGGGCTATAGTGGGTTAATCAGAATTTTTCAAATAGCTGAAAAATTATTTCAAAACTCAGTCATTTTTGTCTTCTGTTAAGTCTAATCTTATTCAACACTTTTGATTAAATCAATTCTAAATTAAAATTAAATGTAATACATTTATAATTTCTCAGTTAGATATGTAATCTTCAGATGTTTTATTAGATATTTATTTTTTATATTTAACATATATTAACATTAAGCATGACTGATTGTCATATTATAAATATAGAGATATCTTTTTTTTTTTTTTTTGGAACACATGTACAAAAATAAAAAATTAAAATATTATTAGGCACTGCACAATATTTCACAATCTAAGGAAGCTGTAAGATCTTTACCATAATAAAAACAACTAGCTTATAATAATTGCTATCTCTCACTTTTTTTTTACTTTTCTCAACTCCGCTTTTATTTCTCGTTTTCCATTCTTTTATTATTATTATTATTATTATTATTATTATTATTATTATTGGTTAAATAATATGTGAGATGAAATAAAAAATATATTCTTTATAATAATTATATTTATATTCATCAGTATTGAAATGCAATATATAAATATACTAGCTGTATCTACTACTTTTCTAGCGTTAGTAGAAAAATAGAATAAATACTTTATAGAAAGGCTTTAACCTTTATTGCGTGCACCTTGAACGTTCTATTAAACCGTTCAAGGGATCATATAATAACGGTTAATGTTACTTTCTAAAGTATTTACATACTTTCTATGTGCTGAGTAAATAATAACTTTACAATAATAATATACATATAAAAGAATGTGACGCTAATAATTAAATATATTGCAAATTTATATATACACATAATGAGGATATATTCCGAGGAGAGAAAATTTTTTTAATGTTTTATTTGAATTCCATTTTCGATTTTTGATATATTAATACTAAATAAAAATTACCCTCACTATTTCTCTCCATTTCTTTAACTGTTGTTTCGTGTTGATAGAACGTTCCATAATTAAAACATATTTACATATTCTATTTTAGATTTTTGATGTTTTGAATACCAAATAAAATTTTACTCATGAATTCTCTCCATTCCTCCATCTCTATCTTCACATTCGTTGAATATTTGATAATTAAAATATATTTCAATAATAATTACTTCATATAATTTAACACTAGAAATATCACAAAAATATATATTATTCTTTAAATCATCATTATCAACCATTATTAATCCACTGCAGGATAAAAGTCTCTCCAAGTTTTAATCCATCTTTTCCGATCTTTAGCTTCTCTTCTCCACATCACCCCTGCACACTTTCTTATTTCATCCATCCATCTCACATGTGGTCCCTTTCTGGGTCTTTTACAATCTCTTGGAATCCAGTTTGAAATTTCAATTGTCCATCTATTATCATTTCTTCTAGCAATATGTCCAGTCCAACTCCACTTCAATCTTTTAATTTGTTCAATGAGGTCAGTAACACCTGTTTGTTCTCTTACCCATACATTGCGTTTTCGATCTCTTCTTGTTACTCCCAACATACATCTCTTCATACTTCTTTGAGTGGTCTGGAGTCTCTGTGTTGCTCTTCTATTAAGTGTTCAAGTCTCAGATCCATAAGTAAGAACTGGTAAAACACATTTGTTAAAAACCTTCCTTTTCAAACACATAGTCATATTTCCTTTTAGTATCAAGTTATTTCTACCAAAAGCACTCCAACCAAGTTTAATTCTATGATTAATTTCAAGCATTATGTTTCCATCTGTATTAATGATCTGACCACAGTATTTGTAACTGTTAACTTTTTCTAATTCTTCATAATCAATCTTTATTTTCATATTTTGAGCAAATCGATTAAACATTACTTTAGTCTTTTTAACATTTATCTTTAGTCCTACCTTCCTACTTTCATCTGATAATTCCTGCAACATATCTTTCAGCTCTGAAGCATTATTTGCAAAAACAACTACATCATCTGTGAAATCTAAATGACTTAAATAATCTCCCTTTACTTTCACTTCTTTTGTTTTCCATTTTAATCCACAAAATACTTCTTGCAGTACTGCTTTAAAAAGTTTTGGAGATATGGAGTCACCTTGTCTTACACCTTTCTCAATGTTGACTTTCCCAGTCTCATTATGTAATCTAATTGTTGCTGTTGCATTTTTATAAATATTCTTTAAAATATGACAATATCCTGGATTTATACCTTGATGATCTAATGCTTTAATCACTGAAGAAATGTTATAGAATCGAATGCCTTTTCATAATCTACAAATCCAAAACATAATGACAACTCATATTCATTCGTCCTTTCTATAACTTCTCTCATCACCTGGATATGATCTACTGTACTAAAACCACTTTTAAATCCAGCTTGTTCTCTTGGTTGGTGGAAATCCAATCTTCTCTGTACACAAGTTGTAATTATCTTGGTAAAAATTTTATATAAAACTGATAAAAGACTGATAGGTCTGTAATTTCTAATATCTTCTTTATCACCTTTTTTAAATATTAATATTATTACTGCATTCTTCCAATCATCTAGGACATCTTTATCTTTAAATACAATAAACAATATTTTTACAATAAAATATTTTTATATTTCTGACATATTTTTTTTTAAATAGTTATGAAATTCTAATATTGTGGTATATGCAAGTAAAAAATTAAAAATGTGCTCCAAATAAAATTATTAATTTAAAATATATTTTCATAATAAAATATTATCTCAGTTACCAAAAATTAGAATTCTATCCATTTCTCTAATAAGTATTTTAATATGCAGTTCACAACATTTTCCAATATCTATAAACTTTTATTCAATGTTGACTTTGTTTTGCATTTTTATGATATCACTAGATAATGACTACTATTTTAAAACATTTTTACATTGCAAATTACCAAAGTTTCTAAAACGAATAAATATCATAAAGCAAAAATCCATAGCCTGTAAAATTTTCCACAAAAAAAAAATATGCAAGATCCATCAAGAGTGATACATTTCTTGAGTTACAAGATAACAATAAACAAAATTTCAACTTATAGGGTAATATAAATATGCAGTGTATGACCTTTTTTTAAAAATGCAGATATATATATATATATATATATATATATATATATATATATATATATATATATATATATATATATATATATATATAAAGAATAGGGGTAGTCAGGATACAGTCTGAATCTGTAATATTTAAATACAGGTATACTTTATGTCCTTCAAGTTTAGATGAATGTATAAGTAATTTGAACCCAGACTTTTAAGCTTCTTTTATCTATGCAATCTATTTCATACAAGTGATACATATGACAACACACATTTAAAAAAGATAAATGATTTCCAATATATATATTTCATGCTAAAACAGCCCTCATCAGTTGGTTCCAATGATCATCTCCAACACACACAATATATATATATATATATATATATATATATATATATATATATATATATATTGTATCAGTTTGTTTAGATTATGATGTATTGTTTACATCAATTTACTAGAAAATTTTAAATTTCAAAGCTAAGTAAGGAAATGATGTATATAATGTGTGGATGATCTTTTAAAATCTAGTTAGAGCAAATGAAAATAGTTGCTGTATAATATTGTGTTAGTATTTTAAAAAACAGTTAACTAAAGATAAATTATAATATTGTATGGTTGGGAAAACTGGCTATAATAGATACTGCATTAATACGTCTTGTAAATAAATGTTTAAAGTAAATTTTAAAAGTAATAATGTAATGTTAAATAAATAGACTATTTAATAATAATAATTATATGTAATAATTCTACTTTAAAAAATCATTTAAATAAAAGTAATAATATGGCAGACAAGTGCATATTCGATTTTATAATATTAAAATAATTATTCTAAATGTTGCTATAATATTATTTTTATGTAATATTTTGTAAATTAAATCATTTATTTTATTTTCAGTTAAATTATTAGTGACTCATGTATTTTTGTAGATCACATGATGTGTAGATATTCACACATGTGCTTGAGAAGTTTTTCTAGTAGAGTTCAAAACTATTTTAAAATTCTAATATAAGTTTTAAAAAATAGTAGATTTGTTTATCCCAGAAAAAAATAATATTAACTGTTATAAATATTAAGTTAGATTTTAAAATGAATGTAATAAGGAAACGTAGATTTTTATTTTGTTTTAAAAATAACTACGTTTTTAAAAAAAGGCTAAAAGTAATAATAAATATTATAATATGATTTTAAAGGTTAATTTGAGGAGTTTAATTGATTTTAATAAAGTATAAAAATTAATTGGTAATTAAATATTATAATATTTTGTAAATATTTGATGAGTCATCATTTATTTTTTAATTTTAATACAGCGTTTCTGTAATAAGTTGGCAGAGCATTGTTGAAATTGACCAATCAAATCTGTAAATTTTTAGGGTATAAAACAGGTGTACAGGGATTTCCAGGTCACTATTATACCATTGTTATTATTACCACAACCTCGGTCAATTAATTGTACAAGTAATAGTCAATTTATTTTCAGACACCGAGATATTTCTTTATGAAGAAATATTGAAAATCCATTTTAAAACTATGATTTATAAAAAAGATATAAAATTAAGATTATTAACAAAATGATTATATCATATTGAAAAATCTTTAAAAAAAGGTAGTGAGTGTATACTGGACATACAAAAGGTATAAAATTATTTGTGGAATTTTATTTATATCATGAAGACCAATTTGAAATGCCTATTTGATGCTGTATCAGAAAACTTGAACACCGGGAAATATGGATAAAAGTTACAAGAACTTGGAAATTGTTTTAGTGCAAAATATCAAAAGTACTTTTAATACTATATTTACATGGCAATGGAATTTATGAATTATTTAAACTTTTAGAGACAAAGTAATATTACTTAAATCAATACGTATATTGTGAAGTGAACTTACCTTAGTTAGTGTGGAACAGTCATCTTGAATTTTTTTGTGTGGTAATGTGAAATTTCAGAGCATGTGTAGTTTTGGTGTCAGAAGTGTGATCAACAACATTGTACCAGGAGAAAAATACATTTTCTTTAGTGAATTTTTGAAAGAATTTCTTTTTGTAAATATTGTCTTAAATTTATTTTTTACTAACTTTCATATTTATGCTTATTCATAGATTATGAATAGGGCAGGAACATAGAACATTAAATTATTTACTAACCTAGTGATTAAATTATTATTGTAAAAAAACTATTTAATAACTTTTTAAAAAAAACTTAATATATTTAAAAAGTGTGATAATATGGAATAAATGATAATTAAAATGTTTTATTTAGTTCATGATCCAGAAAATATCAACTAAGTAATTGCCAGCAGAGATTACTTATGGTAACAATTTAAAAATATTGATGATTTTATAATGTATTTTATTATTTTTTGTGTGGATGTATGAGGATGTATATCAAACACGATGCATACACATAGTTTATCATTTGTTTAGTCATTTTAAAGAATATGCATACTTTTATTGATATTATAAAGATATTTAAACATAAGGGAAATATAAGTATATGATTCTATTATAACTGAACTTAGTGTTTATTTTAAGTGATTAAGATATTAAAATATGTCATTGATACTGAAGCAGTCGGATCTGAGTTCGATCCTAGCTTCATGTTATTTACCCTAATACTAACCTTAAATTTCCGATGCAATGGGGCTTTATACGTTCAATCCATGCTAATTTCCATAATGAATAACTTATTTCAAATGCGTAGCAAAATTAATTAGTTTATTTTAAAATTGATCAATTCTCTAAATAAATTCATGACAAAATATTCATGAATTTATATATATTAAATTGCGTGGATTGTGCGTATATATATTTGTAAATATTAAATATATATAATTGTTCGAAAGTTTCATTGTGTCGGGAATACTTGTTTTTTTCACCTTTAAATAATTTGTAAAGATTTGGTGATTAAAAGCTACATTCCTTCGATAAGCTTTAAAATTCTTAAAAACAATAGTAAAGCTGTATGAATTGGAAAAAGATAAGGATTCATTTTTCTAATTAAATCATTTTCAGATTTTAAGAATTCATTTTCAATTAGAGAAGGAATTCAAGCTAATTAGTTTGAAAGCCTTATCGAGGGAATGTATTTGAAAACAACTAATTATAAAAAAACACATTGATAATAAAATGAGCGCTAGCTGGAGGCATCAGTGAACAGTATATATAGCCCTGAAAAGTCAGGAGAAAAAAGAGCTAGCTTTGTTGTAGAGTAGTGCAGTGAACTCTCTGCATATAAAAATTGTATTTCATCATAATAGAGGGCTAGAACATCAGGGATCTGGCTACGGTTCCTAAAGTCCCTAGAAATCTTCGATGGAGCTGCTGAATCTTTTCCGGACCGATCATTCTGCTAAAATTATGGAGGCTACTAAAATGCTGTTCCAATAATCAATCAATGGTGCCTATGTTTTCAACAACTTGGAGGAGTAACTTAAGGACAAGCACGGAAGGGTAATATATTTCTCTAATGAACGTTAAACTTTCTGGCCAGTTCGAACTTTATTTTACACTCCTTATTAAGAGCTCCTTTATTCTTTAATGTAAAAATCTTTATAAAATGCTACTATAAATTTATATTGTAATTCTTTCAATCTCTAGTCTTTAAACTTTTCTTTTCTTACCTGGCGGTTCATTTAATATATATATATATTTGTATGCTTTATTAATGTCGTTTATTTAAAATTATATGCCAATAATCTTTCAACTCGATGAGCTCCTTTGTTCCATTTGCCTCACGCAAATAAGATAATATAAATTTTAAATAGTTATTCTCGCCCATTAGAACTAAATTTGTAAGTTCTATTAATCATCGAGTTGAAAGAAAATAATACATGTTTACTATTTTTATAATTGGCTAATAATAAATTGTTAGCTCCGTTTTTCACCTATGTCCCCAGCTCCTAAGTTACAAGTGTTTATATACTCACAAAATGTTAAAATATTGAGTTCTTGTTCCACTAATATATATTTATTCGAATATAACCTTAAATGTTTTTATTGCAAAAAGGGTCGATAAAGGGTTAAATGTATTTTAATTCCACTTTTGTTATTTTATATTAATATTCAGGAAGGGCACGATATTAGGGCATAATTAATATAGTTTATAAATGTTTTAAAATAGTTCGATAAAAGCTCGTTTGACTTTAATTAACTGGTCAAGTCATCACATAGAGCATTCTACATGGGTTTTATTTTTCAACGATGACTATCAAGTCATCATCATCGAACGTCGCTGACGCAGGGCAATCTTCCGCTCCATTAGGCTGGTCGGTGATCATATTCTCTTATTTAAATTTCTCAAGGAAGAAAGTACTTCCTTTCCTATTCATTAGTCAAAGGGCGTAAGACTTGTCAAATGCAAGCCGCCATAGGACTTCGATCATCGACTAGCGATCATCTTTAAATTTTACTCTCTGCCTTGTAATTTGTCAGTTCCGTTGCATCTTTGTTCTGGTAAAACCCGCTCCATGCTCGTAATTCATGATGAAGTGATTTAAATTAAAGTCGAACCAATTCTCAAATATATTTAGTTTAAATCAGTTTTCAAATCAAGATTAAAGTTATGCCTTAAAATACGTTTTGCTCTTCATGAATAGATTTTCGAATGTGAAAATAAATCTCACATTCCACCGTAATAAAATTAGAACAATCATTTCCGTTCTTAATGAATACCTTTATCTGCCTTTATATTTCTCGTTGGGAGCATAGACATAGAATCCCATGTTGTGTAATACTTGTTGGCATATGATAAGGACCGCCACTCTTATTATATTTATCAATTCTTTTAAAGACTAGAGGTAATTAATGCATTCTATATTTTGATTGAAACAAAACAAATTATTCTTATTAAATATTTTCTAACATACTTGGTTTCTCAGTTCATCATTCTTTTATAATTATTTAAATGTTAATACTCGCTGTCTGTGTTGGCAACCCGAACATACATATGATTCGATTTAAAAGTAGTCAAAGTTAATTGATATTCGTGTCAGTAAAAGGGTCTCTAGTCCTCACCAACCGTTGAGCTAGTTCTTGGCGCATGGCACTGTGCCGTCGATTTCTGCTATTTGAGCTGTTGAGTTGGGTTTGAATTCAGTTTTGGTTCAGCTGAGTTTGAATCCTATTTGACTTGTGGTGGTGGTGGGTTTTGACCAGTACAATACTGATTGCTTATATATAGGTTTGAGAGTTACCAAAGGATGAAATAATCTTGTCTTATTAGTCAGTTAGATTGTTATTTTTAAACATGAACTTATTTATTGTTATAGAAATGTGGAAATAAATTTAGCGATGTAAAGTGATAGATCTCTAATGATAATAACTTAGTATTGGGTTAAATGAGACCAAGATAATATTTTATGTAGGGTTTATTTATATGGGAGTAAGGGTAGACTATAGTGCTGATTATGCAAGTATAGATAACTTAGCCCTATAGCTTGTATATATTCATGGCATTGTTTGTTTTCAGTGTGTTAACGTTTAATGTTACACAGTGCTGAATAAATAGCCTGGACATTATATTGAGTAGTGGAGGTTATTAGACAAATAAGTCATACCTCATTTCTTATACACTGTTACCATGATGATTAGCTGATAAAGGTGTTATTAAGTTAAAGATATAGTTTATTCCATATACCTACTGGTTTATTTATTATAAAAATTTCTTGGATTACATCGTGAAGGATGGTATTTAAAATACGAAATGAGGAATAAGTTTGGAAGTGCAGAATTTTTATTGAAGTGGATATGATAAGTTATGTTATTTAGAGTAAAGATAAAAATAAATGTAAAGATTATAAGAACATGATTTTATCAGTGAAAGAATCATAAAACTTTTCATATTTAAAAATGATTTTTATATTATTTATAAAAAATAAACAATGGATAATTAAAAGGGGGTTTATAAAGATATTTAATTCTTGAGTATTTTTCAAAGACTTACTTATAATGCGTATTTTTTTTAGAAGTAATGCGACAAAACTAAATCGTGTTTAATGAATATACGTAATCATAAGTTTTGTAAAAGTGATTTTATGAGAACACACCAATGCATACATTATATTTGATATTTAAAGTAATGATTAGTAAGTAGTTTAGTTTAATTGTTATGCTATTAATTAAGGTCATTCACATCATTATTTAGTGAGGAATGACTCAATGGAATAATAAAATTATATTTTTGGAAAGGACTAAATAACAAAAATAAGTCCATATTGAAATAATTATCTTATATTTTAGAACATATTGACTTAATGAAATTTAATAGATGTAATAAAGATCCTATACGTAATATTTTTTGAAAAAAATAATAGATATTTTTTAAAAAGAATGTTCTGTAGCTTATATTTTAGTTTATTTAATTTATTTTTTGAAAAGTACATAAATGTCAATAAACAAAATTCCTTAATATTGTAAATAATGTAAATAATTTTATTGTTAAGTTTGTTAATAAAATTTGTTAAATTTGTTTTATAAGTTTTGGTGTTGACTCAATTTCTCCACATTACAATTACATAGTCACAGATAATTTGAATTAAAATATAATATTTGCGCAACATAAATAAAATTATTATTATTTAAGAGTTATATTTTCTTGATATGATTTTTCTTTAAGAAACTTGATTTATCATATCATTATTATGGTCATAGAATAACCATCAAAATATATTACACAGAATTATAGTATTATTTTGGTTGCCACATATTCTCAGATTATAAGATCATACCACATATTTATTTAAGATGCTATATGGATAATAAAAGACTACATTATGTTATTATTTATTATTATATATGATTAATATTACAATGAGATTAGAGTATACATTGAAAATTATTATTATTTTTTATTGTTATTAGGATTAGTCAGATGTAGTTGGGAATGATATTAAATCCCTTATCATGCTTAATTACATAAATATAATTGCTTTGAATTATTTTAAAATAACTTGAGATTATTTGAGTTAGATTATTTAGATAAAGAGATGAGGATTATTTTATTGAGATAATTTTAATTAATTGGGATTAATTCATGAAGAATAATTTTACTTAGTTAATTATTGTTGAAGACATAGGAATGCTATAGATTTATTGTTTGAGATAATAGGAAGGGATAGTATTCTTATGCCATTGAGGTAGTATCCTATGGGATATTGGCTCAATGTATTCGTTTTGCCACTTGTAAACTCACTTCATAGTCTCATGATTTTTATTAGATATTTATTTATTTAATTTGTAAAACAGAACTATATTATTATTTATTAGTTCAAGTTAGTTTAATGATTGATAGTATTAAAAAATATATTATTATTGATTGGATACATTTTTTAAAGTGAACATAATTATTTATTTGAGCTAGACAAATTTATTATTATTACAAACTTTCTAGAAGTGAGGGTACAATATATATATATATATATATATATATATATATATATATATATTGTACTGTATTTTGATATATATATATATATATATATATATCAAAATACAGTACAATTTATATAAATTATATTCTTTTAGAAGTACTTTCGACTATACACTTTGTAGTCTTTATCAACTATATAACGTTGAATAATCAAAACAAGACAACCCTTAACAATACCCCTAATTCAATTCAGATTTCCCACAATTCTGTTATCTTAACATTTAATGACTGGCGATTCATTAACATTTGACGATTTCTTGAAATCATTAACATTTGACGATTTCAAGAAATCGTCAAATGTTAATGAACGGCCAGTCATCAAATGTTAAGATAACAGAATTGTGGGAAATCTGAATTGAACTATGGGTATTGTTAAGGGTTGTCTTGTTTTGATTATTCAATGTTATATAGTTGATAAAGACTACAAAGTGTATAGCTGAAAGTACTTCTAAAAGAATATAATTTATATAAATTGTACTGTATTTTGATATATATATATTGATTTGTATATTACATATATTGTGAAACGAATACAGATATCAAACTTTATTTATTACATATATAATGGATTTAAAGATTCTAAGTAAAACGTGGATTTTAAAAGAATGGCGGAAGGTAACATTAAAGATTATTACGTTAAAATGTAGATTAAACTTTTTAAATGCCTGTCATGATTTAGAAGTTTTCCCGAATTCCTGTTTAGTAAAAATAAACAAATCTTGCAAATTATCAGATAAAATTACTAACGATATAAAGGAAATTATTTTAAAGAATATAATTAAGCAATGCAAATGTTTGCTATTTCGTCAACGGAAATATTTAACGGCTTTAAATCATTTTATTTTGATGAAAAATTGTGATGATTGGTTTAACTATAAGTGTTTTTGTCAAAAAATTTTTGATAAATTTTATTTAAAAAATGTTGATAAATTTAACAAGAAAATTGAACATTTGTTTCATAAAAATTTTCCGGATAAAATGAATGATCAAAATTATATGAACTTGTCTGGTATAAATTTGGATTTCAGTCAAAAATATATTTTAAATTTCGGATTGAAATATGTTGGTGGTAGATGGAAAGATTGTAATCTTGAATTGAATTCTGCAATAGAACATTCATTTAGTGTGATTAAGTGTGATGCGAATATTTGTAATAACATTGTTAAAGAAGTTAAAAATAAAAACTTTAAATATAATAGGAATGATAAATGGTTAAGTCAAATTAATAAATTTAAAAGTTTCCTATTAAATAATGACTTAGTGTGTTTAAAGGAGGACAAGGGCCTTCATATGTGTTTGTTTACAAGAGCTAAATATAATGAAAAAGTTATGGATCAAATGAAAAAGCTTAAATTTCAAAATAGTGAAATAATAAATATTGATACATCTGGCATGAAATTTATAAATGAAATTTTAAAAAAAGCTAAGAATAAAGCTATTGATAGTCATACATATTATAACTTATATCCATCATCTGCTATTTGCCCTAGGATATTTTCGAATATAAAGCTACATAAAGAAAATTATCCATTGAGATTGATGGTTGATTTTGGTGGTGCATATTATTATCAAACATGTAGATATATTGAATTATTACTTCAAGATATTTTAGGTTTTGGAGAATATACTATTTCATCATCGTTTGATTTTGTAGATAAAATTAAGAATATAAATATAGATTTACATGACACAATTTGTACTTTTGATATAAATGAAATGTATGGATCAATAGATAGAATAGAGTCAATTAATATTATTTATAATGCTCTTGTTTCAAAAAATGTAAAGTCTGATATTATAAATTTTATTATAAAAGTATTGCAGTTGATTGATAAAAATATTTATGTTAATTTTAATAATGAATATTATAAAATGAATTTTGGTTGGCCAATGGGTCTTCCTGCTGTTGCTCAAATTTGTAATTTTGTTATATCAACATATGAAAGTAAAATTTTAAAACAATTGAAATATCAAGAAATTAAAGTATATCATAGATATGTGGATGATGTTTTTATTTGTGGAAAACAAGAATTAATAGTCAATTTATTTAATGAATTAAATGAGATTAAGGATATAAAATGGGTTATAACTAAAGAGAAAAACAATTCCATAAAATTCTTGGATATTCAAGTTACTCTTAATGATTACAGTTTGTATTATCTTATGTTAATTAAACCAATAGAAACTAGAGGTTTTATTCCATATGAATCACATGTAGCTATGTGTCATAAGCTGTCTGGATTGAAATCATTCTTATTTCGAAATGAAAAATTATGCAAATATTCTAGTGATAAAATTAAAAATGTATATTTATTTGTTAATGACTTGTTGAAAATTGGTTATTATAAAAATGCAATTGCTAATATTATTAAAGGATTTAAAATAAATCAACACTATAATAAAATTAAAAATAAAAATATCAAAATGAAATGGATTTCAATGCCATTTATATCAGATGAGCAGGTCAAGTTTATTAGGAAAATGTATAATGGTTTGTGTCATATTGCTTTTTTCTCTACAAATAACACAAATAGATTGCTTAATAATTCTAAAATTCAAAATTCAAAGTTTAATCAAAATTCTATTATATATAGATTGATATGTGGATGCGGCGTACAATACATTGGTGAATCTAAATGTACATTTGAGAAGAGAATAAAAGGACATATGCTGTTATATAATAGAATTCAAAAAGAGAATCAATATGGAACAGATGTAAATAAACCTTCATCATCAGTTATATTTGATCATAATAAATCTTGTCAATATGGATTTAAATTTGATTATAAAAATATGAAAATTATTCAAATTGAACGTTGTCATAATAAACGTAAAATAAAAGAGGCTATGTTGATTTCAAGAAATCATCAAATGTTAATGAATCACCAGTCATCAAATGTTAAGATAACAGAATTGTGGGAAATCTGAATTGAACTATGGGTATTGTTAAGGGTTGTCTCGTTTTGATTATTCAACGTTATATAGTTGATAAAGACTACAAAGTGTATAGTCGAAAGTACTTCTAAAAGAATATAATTTATATAAATTGTACTGTATTTTGATATATATATATATTGATTTGTATATTACATATATTGTGAAACGAATACAGATATCAAACTTTATTTATTATATATATATATAACAGATATCAAACTTTATTTATTATATATATATATAACAGTCTACCCGTAATTCTACTCTAAGAATGTGAGTGAGAACAGGTTATTACCTGAGCTTCGAGTAGGTATATTTATGAGCATAAAGCAAGTCCTATCTTAAGTGCCAATCTTATCAATTAATAAGAATTATACCCCTTGAAAACAAAAAAAAAGGTTCCAGTGGACCTTTTGGATATCTTATCCAGACTAGCTCAGTCTCAAGGTCTGGGAGACAATGTCTATCAGGATAAGGAAGCCGAGGTTATCTTACAAAGAAAAGTCATTTATATATTTTTATAATTTCCTATCTGCCTTATGAATCTTATTATTTTATTTCTTTTAGAGATATACGGTAGTGAATATCAGTAAGCCTTTATAAATAATAACCCAGAAATTATAAGAATCTCGTAATTCAAATAAATACACAAGTTATAGCTTAAAATTCCAATATTTATTAATACACACATATATATTAATATCTCAAACATATGACTCATTCATTCCGATACATATATACAATATCAATATACATGAAATAGTGCAACTATACATCAGAGTTGTATTTATTAAATGATTTAATCTATTTTTAAAATTACTTTAAGTTGGGATAAAGTGCATGTTTCTTAATTTATTATTATTATTATATGTTCATTTATATATATATATATATATATATATATATATATATATATATATATATATATATATATATATATATATATATACAGAGAGAGAGAGAGAGAGAGAGAGAGAAAATCAAAGTTACCTCATTTGAGAGTGAATGTTCATGTGTTTAAGGCTGATGACCTGTAAGCTTACAGTATTACAATGGCCATTGTCCTAGTGAGAACCATTGGTATGGGAGATGATGAAAGATTCCATAAAATTTTCACATAAGATAATCCATTCTTGAGGTTAGGTAGATGATTCTAAAATTGATTGAAAGAAAGTTCTTGTTACTTGGAGTTTCGTGATTATTTCACTTGCTTGAAATAGATGGCAAAAATCTCCATAGATAAAGTCCAGGCAAGTTACAAAATAGCTGTCCACTGAGCCAGTTAAATGAATCTACATGATTCTTCTACCCCTGCATTTTGATGGGATCCATTCTTATTATTTTTTATTAATTAATCAAATCAGTTTATGAAAATTTACTTTTCACGTTTCTTTTTCTCTAACGGTCTCTTTCCAAATCACTACTAAATCAATATATATATAGTTCTTTTCTTTTAACTCTTTTTCACCTCACTTTTTTTTCTATCCATACACTGATGACCATATCTCAGGAATGCTTTTAGCGTCCATTTATCCAAAATACTAAATTGGCCAGTTCTTGGAATTCCGATGACAAGTATCATTAACAGAAATTGCCCATGGCAGAATTGGTGATTCCTTTTATTATTCTCCAGTCTTACATTTTGTTTTGGTTTCATTAAGAAATATTCACTACAAATGACATTATTTAAATAATTATAACTTACGATATTAATAAACAAAAAAATATATACAATAAAATAATAAAAATACAACTCCGCACATAGCCGCTTCTTTTCATCTTCACATACAAATATGTTAGTAATTAATTCTACACAACATCACAACAACATGTGTAAAAAATATATATGTATACATTCATGCCTTTAAATGGTGAATGTATTTCACTCACACTCTTTTGTAACAGGATTCGAATGTATATCTATAAATTTTCTCGCATCTATTAATTCAATGCATAATAATAATTGCAATGAACACTCTTTTGCACTCATTATTGCCTTTTATTTCCTTTAGTACTCATATTCGAACCCAAACCAGATGCTATATATATATATATAATATTTCAAATCGATGTCTGTATTTCTTCAAAATAATATACGTAACTTTATAAATAAATATTTGAAAATACAGTAATTAAAAGTCTATAAAAATTATATGTAAAACTATAACTTAGTTATACAAAGCTACAAGGTAGTGAAAGCGCTTCTAAGTTATAGTTATACATATAATTTTTATAGACTTTTGATTACTGTATTTTCAAATATTTATTTATAAAGTTACACACATATATATATAAAGAGAAATAATGTGCTTAAAGCTAATTGGGATAATTAGTAACCCTTAGAAACCACCAGTAACCACATAAATCTTCACAATAAGCATAGTAATCAATATTTCTCACTGCTGTCAAGGCAACCTTTTCACCTTTCCATTCTTGCTATTAAAAGTTGAGAAGGTTACCTTGACAGCAGTGAGAAATATTGATTACTATCCTTATTGTGAATGTTTATGTGTTTACTGGTGGTTCTAAGATTTATATATATATATATATGAAAAACAAAACAAGTTTTATATACGTAAAAACCTGCTATCGCATGTATTAATGATCAATAGATGGAGCTTTATCAAGACCTCCAAATAAGCATATTTGTTTACATAAACGTCAGTGTCAATATTCACTGTCTCTTTCATTTTGCTCCACCCTCAGATCAGCTGATTTCAAGCTGATTTGCTCTCATCAGTGAAGGGATAGGAGTTAGAAACTAGACCTAAATATTAACTCCAAGCGTTTATGCAAAACGTTTCTATCAGTTTGCAAGCATGAATTTTTAGACACCTAAATGTCTTCAAACTCAGCCTATCAAACTAGATAGCTATGTGGATCTGATATCAGTTCAGTTTCTCCACATAATCAAAGCTTCTGCAATCTATATCATTGCAAGAAAAGGTACATTTAAGAAAAACAAAACAAGTTTTATATACATAAAAACCTGCTATCGCTTGTATTAATGATCAATAGATGCTTTACCAAGACCTCCAAGCAAGCATTTTGTTTACATAAACATCAGTGTCAATATTCACTGTCTCTTTCATTTTGCTCCACCCTCAAATCAGCTGATTTCAAGCTGATTTGCTCTCATCAGTGAAGGGATAGGAGTTAGAAACTAGACCTAAATATTAACTCCAAGCATTTATGCAAAACGTTTCTATCAGTTTGCAAGCATGAATTTTTTAGACACCTAAATGTCTTCAAACTGAGCCTATCAAACTAGATAGCTATGTGGGTCTGATATCAGTTCAGTTTCTCCACATAATCAAAGCTTCTGCAATCTATATCATTGCAAGAAAACTTTAAAGGTACATTTATGAAAAACAAAACAAGTTTTATATACGTAAAAACCTGCTATCGCTTGTATTAATGATCAATAGATGAAGCTTTACCAAGACCTCCAAACAAGTGTATTTGTTTATATATATATATATATATATATATATATATATATATATATATATATATATATATATATATATATATATATATATATATAAAGAGAAATAATGCTTAAAGCTAATTGGGATAATTAGTAACCCTTAGAAACCACCAGTAACCACATAAATCTTCACAATAAGGATAGTAATCAATATTTCTCACTGCTGTCAAGGCAACCTTTTCACCTTTCCATTCTTGCTATTAAAAGTTGAGAAGGTTACCTTGACAGCAGTGAGAAATATTGATTACTATCCTTATTGTGAATGTTTATGTGTTTACTGGTGGTTTCTAATATATATATATATATATATATATATATATATATATATATATATATATATATATATATATATATATATATATATATATATTCAATGTTTGATTTATATTAAAATAGCAAATCATCAAACTTTTATGTACAGGTTTCAATCTACTCCATCATCCAACTTTTCAACCTTCCATACCATTGAAAATCTAATGATAGAACACCCAAATATCTTGATGATGCCAATACATGAGGGGTCAAAATGAGTTAAAGTCAACATAGGCATGACAGTAATAAAGGTATCATCAAGAGATTTGGGGGTTCCAATATTAGACTTTCAATGGTTATGGAAGGCTGAAGAGTTAGTTAGTGGAATAGATTGAAGCCTGCCCATTAAAGTTTGAAAAATTTCTAATTTAGTAAAAACCAAGCATTGACTATATATGTGTGGGAGATGATGATCTGATTCAGTACTGATGGATGCTGGTTCAGCATGAATTACATTTATTGGAGATCATTTATTTTTTTACATGTGTGTGGTCGGGTGTATCAGTTGTATGAGATGTATTGGATAGCTGAAGGGAGTTTGTATGTCTGGGTTCAAATCACTTACAATTACATCTAAACTCCAGGAATATATATATATATGTGTGTCCGTGTGTGTGTGTGTGATATAAATTATTGCTTCTTTAATCAATAATTTTTCTTAAGGAAAAAACTTTTTTTGTACTTTTTACTCTTTTCAGTGGGAATAATTTATTTTATTAGATTAAGAATAAGTAATAAATGGAATTCGAAACATCAGTTGCAGCAATACCAATATGACCAACCAACCGTTAACAAATGTGGATGGATGATGATTACAACTCTAGGAAAAAAGGATAGCAAGACATAATAATAATAATAATAATACTGTTAAAATAAGATATTACATTTCCTTTAACTTCAAGCTAATTGAGCATGCGCCTTTTGAGTGTTAAATAAATGAATACTCTCTTCTTCAATCCAAGATGTATTTATGCAGGAATAAAAAGAATCCCTATAGTAAACTATTTTTCTAAAAGCATTAAGTTATTTTAATGATGCTCTTCTATCCTCAAATATGTATTTTTCACTGAAATAAATCATTATTGCACGTTTTAAAGTCTTTTAGGTAATTCTTATTATATAAATGAAATTGTCTTTTCATATTATACATCCTTAAGTTTATTTTAAACGTAAGCATTGTATCAGTTTGTTTTGGTGTTTAACACAAGAAGGATGTGCTTACACATTTAGATACTATAAAGTGAAGAACATATTGAATGATCTTATGATAATTCTACCATAGTGTTAGAATCTTACTGACTATCTTTAAATGAAATTTTTTCTAATGCTTTAATATTATATAGATAGTGCAAGTGATATTTGTTTCCTTGTAATAATGTAGCTGAAATAACAGTCTTTTATGAAGCTAATTTAATGGAAGTAGTTATAGATTAATATGAAAGAATCCTCTCTGTTTTATCTTGTTAAAAGCATCAATAAAATGAAATCTTTGTTAAACCTCAATATGTAAATTCATCTTTCAACTTAAAAATACAGGTTATTGAAATTGGTTCACATTTGCAAGTTTATAACCAACTGAGTTAAAAAAATAACACTTTTGTTTCATCAGATGTAAAGACTTGAGTTTTTTAATGTTAATTAGTAAATGGAAGATCCATTCCAAATATTAAATACATTTTGTAAATGTCTTTATATTAATTAAAATAGCACAATATCATCAGATTATTGTAAATCAAAGAAATTGAAATTTTTGTTTTGTCGTTAATCAAATCAAATTAAAAATTTCATCAATCAATTTTATATAACACCATAATCTAGATTCATAACACCAGTAAACAATTTTATAAATCATAGTCATAAAAATAAATGAAAATAAAGTTCTAGATAATATTCATTCTTGTTTAATACTAATTTTTATTTCAAATTTCTCAGCTTTTCTAACTATAGAAATAATATTTTTTCTCAACCAATCATGTACAAGTTACATAAAGTGGTTTAACTTTTATTATAAGTCAACTTCAAACACCTGTTTGAGTAATTGAATAAAATACCTTTACAAAATCAATAAAAACAATATATAAATTACACGTTTGTTACCAACACTAAGTTTGCATTTGCTTGAAAACAAAAGCCAAGTTGATATTATTTTCTGATTTCCTAATATCACTTTGTCTCTGATAATTATATATATATATATATATATATATAGCAGTACATACCCTGACTGTGCAACATAACACACACACACACATATATATATATATATATATATATATATATATATATAATAAAAATAATAAATTTAACAGTAACAAACTATTATAAACAATCCTTAAATCTGCAGAAGTACTTTTTGTTAACTCTTAAACCTGCCTCAACTGCCATTAAATTAAAAAAAAAAACAAAGTGGAAGCAAATGTCATCACTTCAAATCCCACGAATCTCATATTTTAATGTTAGCAGCTTGTCTATTTATTAAATGCATTTTATTTCTATTTATAAAAATTGCCTCCTTAAATTTTCTTTTATTATGGTTTCTCTCTTCATGAAGAATTTTCACATTTTGAAAATCAAATTTAAACTTATATTTACATGTTTTTTTTATTATCAAAGAAAACTGAAGGAGACATTAAATCACCATTATTTTTACTTTTTACATGCTTATATAACAATTCATGCTCCCTCAATCTCTTCTCAATACTGCACCTACATTCACCTATATATGATAGCATGCAATCACAAAAAATTGATATATGATATTACTTTTCTGCTTGACAGTTTTGACATTCTTAGAATTATCGACTAATTTATTAATATTGTTTGGAACGTAGAATGAAACATTAAACTCATTCTTATATATTTCCTTAAAAAATTTCACTTGTGGATTTGAAATAAATAAAATAGATATCCATTGTTTACTATTAATCTTCATTTCCTTTAAAGCATTATAACTTTTTTTAATTGACATAAAGTATTGCTTATTTGTTCCATTTTATAACCAATATCAAGCAATTCCTTGGCAAATATCTCAATAGTTTTCAGTTTATCACTTTGGTAATGACATAATTTATTATTACTAAACAAAAAAGACCTAAAACTTGTCATCTTATGCATAATTGGTACTTTTGATTTACAATTTATATATTCCCTTTTTGCAGTGGCTTAATTTATAATTTAATATACTGTTATCTCTTGTAATAATTAAATCTAAATATTTAATATTTTTTGTCCTGTTCCTTTTCAATAGTCTATTTCAAGCCATTCATCTTATTTAATTCCTCTACTGGCAAATTTATAGTATTAGTATTTCCACAAACAAAAACATCATCCACATATCTTTTGTAAAATAGATATGCAAAAAAGGGGATATATAAATTGAAAATCAAAAATACCAATTATGCATAAGATGGCAAGTTTTAGATCTTTTTTGTTTCATAATAAAAAATTATGTTGTTACAAAAGTGATAATGTGAAAAATATTGAGATATTTGCCCAGGAATTGCTTGATGTTGGTTATAAAATGAAAGAAATAAGAAATACTTTATGTCAATTTAAAAAAAAGGTATAATGGTTTAAAGGAAATGAAGATTAATAGTAAACAATGGATATCTATTCCATTTATTTCAAATCCACAAGTGAAATTTTTTAAGGATATATATAAGAATGTGTTTAATGTTTCATTCTACATTCCAAACAATATTAGTAAATTAGTCAATAATTCTAAGAATGTCAGATCTGTCAAGCAGAAAAATAATGTCATATATCCAATTTTTTGTGATTGCATGCTATCGTATATAGATGAATCTAGGTGAAGTATTGAGAAGAGATTGAGGGAGCATGAATTGTTAAATAAGCATGTAAAAAGTAAAAAAAAATGGTGATTTAATATTTCCTTCAGTTTTCTTTGATCATGAAAAAACATGTAAATATAAGTTTAAATTTGATTTTGAAAATGTGAAAATTCTTCATGAAGAGAGAAACCATAATAAAAGGAAAATTAAGGAGGTATTTTTTATAAATAAGAATAAAATGCATTTAATAAATAGACAAGCTGCTAACATTAAAATACAACATTTGTGGGATTTGAATTGATCATGTTTGCTTCGGCTTTGTTTTTTGTTTTTTTTAATGTAATGGCAGTTAAGACAGGTTTAAGAAATTAACTGAAAGTACTTCTGCAGATTTAATGATTGTTTATAATAATTTGTTACTGTTAAATTTATTATTTTTATTATAATTACAATTTTGTTTTAATTAACAGACATTATATATATATATATATATAATCTTTCAACAATCACTGGTTTATTACTAAATGATTTTATACTTATAAGATTTTGTTTTATCTATTCATTAATTACATATTCTCAGGGTTTCTATTAATAAATGTTCATTAAGACATATGTAAAAATTATCTCAGGGCTTTTCTTTCATAAACATTTACTACTATCAAGATGAATATGCAAATCAGAAATTTTTATGTAAGCATTCTAAACCTATTGGATTCAAATGGCAAATATAATAAAATATTTAAGTAACCTTAAATGAATAAGCAGTGTGATGTCTTGACCTGAACTTAAATAGTGTCCAAATGATCAACAAACATATACTTTAACAAAATTGTTTATTTCATGTAAATAACAAAACAATATAATAATAATAAATACAAATCAGCATTATATGATAACAAATATCAAAGATAAATATTTATAATATGAATTATCTCTGTATGATAATAAATATTATAGACAATTGTTTTCAGCTCATTTTAAAAGTGTATGTGGTATATTGATTATATCTACATTCGATGAATAAATTTATGATATGTGTGGCAATACAATATATATGGTATAGGAGATGAATTGCAATATTTCATACAACTTTTACTTTTGACCATAAAATAAAATTATGTGTTTTAAAAACTATAAATTTAATACTTCACTTGCCATATTCTCTATCCACCTGAGTTTGAATTCAAATTTTATTACTGTAAGGTTTATTTTACAAACATCTGAGTGATAGAATATTTTATTACTTCTCCACCATGGTAGCGGAACTAGTATATAAATTATATCACAGCAGCAAATCTCAACTTCTAATTTTAAATTAATTATAGCACATACTTTAACACATAGTATTTGGTTAACCAAATATAAATAACAACTATCCCCTAGCACACTGTCTTTATAATAATGAGCCCATAGTTTTACACTCATCACTTGATTGTCCTATCTATTATGAAATATATAATCAAGAAAATGATAGCATTGGTACTAAAATATAATGCTGCAATATGCAGATTCACTCTGATGAATATAAAGCAATAATATTATATTGAAAATAAGATATAATATCATTGCATAAAAGACTGAATGGTTATGTATTGGCAAAAATCAAAATATAAACTTCTTACACTTTTATTACTATATCTCAATGATATATATTAGAGTCATTTTTTATGTATGTTGCCAAGACCTTTAACAAATTTGTGTAGTTCTTACATATATTTTAGTCCCTGAGGATTATACTACCTCACAACAGATCAAATAATCATTACTCTCAGGAACAAATTATGACAATAAAATCAGACAAAGTCTTTGAAAATTTATATTTAATAATTTGTTACATTTTATATACAATTCTAAATAGACCTATTCTACAACCAGTGAAATGTAATATCTCTCCAAAAGTAAATTAAGATACTAAACACTCTTGGTAAAGTTATGTTAGTGATGTAGTGAAAATTAATTTTAAACAATATGTTTGGATCATTATTTTTGGATAGATATTGGATAATCCAATGAATTATGGAGTTTAAAATGTATCTATTCTATGTACATTGAATACCTCATCTTTATCAATAATTCAGTTTCATTTTAAATTGTATTATATGTTTATTTAGAAAAACATTTAATTCATATATGTTAATTGAAGAATAAATGTTTAGGTATGCACACAATTAGAGGTAAATCATAATAATTATTCAAAATTGTAATTATCCAATAATTTAATTTCTTTTGAATAACTTACTTAGATTTTTTTAGCATTGATATAATTATAATTCATAATAAGCTGTGAATTCTTATAAATTTTAGTGCTTGATAATTAAATGTAAATATAGATTTTTTTCTGGTGATAAAAATTAAGTCTGTTTGTTCAACATCACCATTAGTATTAACATATTATAATTATTGCATATTGAGGTTATTTCTTGCTGTCTCATTAACTTTATTTATTATTATCTGATGTAAACATTTTATTATTATTATTATTTATTAAAATGGAGATCCTGAATTCTACTTACTTTAATTAATCAAGAGGTGATAATTATAATTATATTAAAGAGAATACAGATAAATAAACTTCAATTAAGATGCAGTTCGAATATCATCCTTTTAAACACATTTTATCTATTCAATAAATAAACCATTTCCTTTTAATTTTTTATTACATTCCATAAGAGTTAGCATTCTTTATTATCACATATCTAAACTTGAGGAACTATGTATATGAAGTCTTTTCATTTAATTTTTTTAATATTTTACAACTTTGAATTTATTAATATTTAATAGAGTCTCTGTCTCTTAGGCGTCACACCTGACATTTGTTCATTATAAACGCATTTTTAATATATAGTTTTTTTAGAAGAAAAAATTAAATAAAAAGAAAATGCCGAAAATAATTATAAATATTTTTAATATTTATTTCCTAAATTTTGTCATATATTTAAAATTTAAGAAAAATAATTTCAAAAGTTCTCATTGTTATAAGTGAAATTACAATCCGTTGTAATTTTTGTAGGCTAAATGTCAGCGTTTCATTATTTTTCTTCAATAAACTGAATGATTTCAGTAAAAGTGGATTATCAATCTTTAATTGTAGTGCATAATAACGTTTTAGTAAAAGAATTTTTATTTAATTATAAAAACCGTCGATCTATGTATCCAATAGCATAAAGTTTACTTTGTTTGCTGTAATGTAAACATCATAATTAAATTCAAAAAGAAGACACTTTATTTACACTCTCAGATAAGAAAAGTGCTTTGTTATTTAGTTTCTTATTTGTATTTTTCTTCTTGAATCAAATAAAACAAAATATTAAGTAAAATCTTGTACTTTTGTGCATGTGGTACTTAAAATTAAATAAATTATTAACTAAAAATATTTTTTTTTTTTTTGTAATTTATTATTTAATTAATTAAATTTGAATTTAAAAAATCTCATAAATGATGTATAAAATTTGAAATGCTATGTGCTAATATTTACTTTATTCTGGTAGCAACACCTTTCCTTTATAATAATAATAACTAATCCACATGTTTAATAGATAATGAAGTCATACCTTTATTTGAATAATTTAATTTGAAGTGACACTATGCTGCAAAGCATTTTACTTAAATTCAAGAAGATTTATGAAGAAAAAATTGGAAGAGTATTTTATTAAACGTTTTAAAATCCACAATAACTAATGGCATGGTTTGCTATCAAAATTTAAGTTTTGTTTAAATAATGAAGAGCTTTTACTAATAGTAATTATTATAAAGAAAAAACAATCCCTCCAGTCATGCACTTTATGAATCTGCTTGCACCCTCTCATGACCGTTGATTTAAAAAGCATAAGTATATGCTTATTATTAGTGCTTATTTTTATATAAGCAAAACTCTCCACACAGTAGTGCCACTCAGTGTAAGCCAGAGTAATCCATGGATGCCAGAAGCTTGTGCATAAAATCCCTAGCTATCCTACTTATCCAATATCCCAGACTAGTTTCTAACGTGTGGCTTTCATCAGTGGGGAGCCTTGGATCTGAGAGCACTGCACCTAGATCTTAGAATCTGATGCAAACCTCCAGTAGCCAGCTTTTATCTCCACATAACTACAAAACTATGAGTCTAAAATTGAAAACACAATAATATTTTCAATTCGCGATCATTAGCCTATATAGTCATATAGGTCTGAACTTAGTTCAGTACCTATATATTTTGGTGTCTCTGGTTCTTTAATAACTATAGCCATATCATATTAGGCAGGATTGGGGTTAAACCACTAACATCACATGATCACCATTGATTACTATGCCATGCACTGAGTGGTACTACTATTTGGAGAGTTGTCTGTCATAATAATAGTTATGAGCAAGAATAAGAAATGGTGTTCATGTGATATATAAGCCAGTATTCACTTGCCATGCTGAAATCAGGGTTTGAACCTATTATGTGCCTAAGTTATACACCTGGGTCTTTTTTTTACGCGGACTTATTTAACGCGATTTTGATTTTACGCGATTCGTGTTTCACCGGAAGTCAATTTCCGATAATGTGTTATTACTTTAAATAATAAATTTTGCGCACTTATGTTATATTGAAAGTAATAGCACATTATTGGAATTTGACTTTCATCTTAGTAATTTCAATATTTTCAGTGCTTTATAATAAGCATTTATTTTATATAGTGTATGTAAACAATTGTATTACATTCAAATATCAGCCTTTCACGCTTATTAACACTCGCAAAGCATATGCACAATTAGCGTGAAAGGCTGATATTTGAATGTAGTGCTTTATAATAGTACGATTTTATGCAATAATGAAATTAAAATCATGATTTCCACATTTTATGTATACACATATTAAATTTTACAAGAATATAATAACTGAAACACAGGCTTGTTATATACCTGTGTCTATATATGTAATATAGGGTATATGAGCACAGACTTTCAGATGACCCATCACTCTCCACTCTATCCAATAACACTGATACACTCAAGCACATATATGCTGAAAAGATAAATAATCACCAATATACGTGTTATTGGATAGAGTGGAGAGTGATGGGTCATCTGAAAGAATATAATGTAAATTTGTTTTAACATTGTGCGTGTTAATTTTGCATTTTAAATCACATTCTGTTTTTGCTTTTTAAAAAAGAACATAATCAATTATTATTTTCTTATTTATGACACTAATCATTAACGTGCTCTTAAATTCCAAGGAAGAGCTAAATGTTTGTATGTCTGGATATCGTGAGCTTCTTAAGCAATTAATAAAATCATCATCTCAAAGATTAATTACTAATTACATTGTCACCAGAAAATCATAATAATTAAAACATGTATAAAAAAATGTAAATTACTGTACTGTAAATTATGCATAAAAATATATTATTTTGAATAAAATTAAATATTATAGTTAAAAAAAAGTTTGTCTTATATCAATTTTTTCAAATTTGAAATTTTTTATTAGTCATATTTTATTTCCTTATTTTTTTTTTGCGCGCATTTTAAAGTAATTTTACTTTGGTGCTTTGCTTTTATGCGAATTTTGAAAAATCACAGTCCACATCCCCCCATTTTCAAGGTAAGTTACGTCTATTTTTGTGCGATTTTGTTTTGCGCGTGTTTTCTGAGGAACCTATCTCTCGCGTAATACGAGACCCAGGTGTATATTAATTGAATTGAATAAATCTATTAGATCTATGCCAAGAGAAAGAGAGACATACAATCACATTTTTAACCACCTGCAATGAAATATATAGTAAATTTTGACTTTAATAAATGTTCTGTTATTTATATAATTGTAGTAATATTATAAAATAGGGACAACATTTCTGGCCATGTGTTTTAAAAATCTCATCACAGTTGGTTAAAATAAGATTATAGCTCTATCTTGCTACAGATCTAGTAGGTCTATTTAATTAAATTATTAATTTATAACTCAAGCATGTAACATATTCAAGTCTTGATTTTAACATGGTGAGCAAGGACTGGCTTATGTATAAATAAGCTCTAGGCATAATCATACACTTATGCTTTTTAAATCAATGCTTACAGGCAAGTGGGGATGTTTGTTTGTTATAATATTACATATGTCGGCTGCACTATATAAATAGCAGAATATTTATGACAGTAATTATGTAAATGAGTCTGCATTGCAATTGCAGGAGAGGGTTCTGGCTGCTAAAATGTATTTGCATCACTGGTTAGAAGAAGTCTGAAGAATTATCAATAATTACAAAAGTATTGTCACCAACAAAAAGTTAAAGATTTCACAGTTTTTTCAATAGCATCTAATGAGAGTGAAAACAAAACAGTTCAATTATTAACTTTTATTTTAAAGTATAAAGCAAAGTTTTATAATAACAAAAGAATTGCACTTAATATATTAAAAGATCAACTTTCAAATAAAAAATATTTTTTTAATGTGTCAGAAGAAGTGAGTGACTGAAATTTAAGTGGAATTTTTTATTGATAGTTATGAGAGATGGCATGGGTTGTGTAAATATTGGATTCATTGATCTGCTTAATAAATATTTTTAAAGCAAAAACACTATGCATACTGCACCAGAAAATATTAGATTGAAAATTTTTAGCACCTAATTTGTTTATATAAACTGTAATATCAAAGGCAAATTTTGTTTAGAAGCTGGTCCATTCATTGGTAGTTTAAATGATTTTTTAAAGAAATTGAATATGAATACCATGATTAGTGTCACCATGCTGAACTCAATTATTAAGTTGAGGGAACAGTTTTAAACACATTGTTTTGGTATTTATAAGCAAATATTGGTGAAAAACTAAAACCTATATCTTTAATGTCTTATGGAAATATGCTTTTCACAGATCACCACATCCCAAAACTTAAATAAAAGAATACAGAGCTGTGACTAACTCATTAATAAATTATATTACAGAGTTAAAGTTTTTGAAAAATTAGGATTATTCAAAAATAATCTGATGCAATTTTTTTTATTACATGTTACAACGAATTATATTAAAAATATAAATTTTAATTTGTCTAGTAAAAGATTTTGTTAATAACTTATTAAAATGTCAAGAATTTTTTTGAAAAGATTTACTGAATTTTAGATAAAGTCTTTAAATTATTACAGAATTCATCAATTTAAATATTGCAGAATTCAATGAATACTTATAATTAAAACACTAAGATCAATGATAAAAATATGTTGACACCTTTATATACAAATAAAACATTTATAAGAATGTATAATTTTCAAAATTAAAAATTTTGCCAGTAAAATAGCATTGATGTTTGAAAGTCAGTATCATTTTAAACAAACTTATTAAAAATGAAATAAGATAAAGAAGGTATTTTTTGTGAATAGCTCAATATGTATATGTCTTTATACTGTAGGTAACTTAAGAATGAATTAAAAATAATGTCAAGGATCATATTATTCTTTTTCTCTAATATATTGTAATTTTTTAAATTTATTTTATAAAAATATAAGTATGATTTATTTAATTTGATTTTGAGATAAATCTTTTGATTCATAAGAATGAGAATTCTATTAAAAATTCATAACTTATGGCCATATTTTATTAAAAAATTCTCAGCGTGGCCTTTTTAAAAAGATCATGAAATCTATCTGGGCTGGAAAATAATAATATTGTATTATAATTACTGCAATCATTAAAATATTCACTACTTAAAAAAGAATGGAATAGGAACATTCTTAAAATAAATTATAACAACTCCATAGCCCTTATCACTATATCTTAGAACTTCTTCAGATAACTCCTCAAGACCTTCAGTCTTTCCACTTTAAAATTACAAATAGTTGTGTTAACTTTTAATAATTTTGACATCTAAATCAAAATTCAAATGAGTACATAGGATAGATGTATCATTAAAAATTATAATCTCAAATCTTGTCTTATTATTTTAAAATTATCAAAATATTTTCTTCACCCATTCAAAATATCAACAGCATAATGTATGAAGTACAAGGACTAGATTTATTAAACTTATGTTATGGGTCAATATAATGTTTTTAGTATGAAAAATGATCTGAAGTAATCCCAGTCAGCAAATGTCATTATTTTCTTTATAGTTTTAATCCATCATCACTGGTTATGAAACACTACATTCAATTTATTAACTTTCTAAGCAGTAAATGTCATCTGTTTTCTTTAATGATAAAATCATTTTTAGACAACTAATTATGTTTTTTTAAGCGACTTAAAATTGAAATTATTACTTTCAGGATTCAATATCACAACAATCCTGAAAGTTCAAATAATTGTTGAAAAATGAATGTCACATTTTTGTATAACTAGCTTTTTAATTTTGGGACATATTAAACTATGATCTCATTTAAGATCTTCACTTGCAAATGTTCTCATAATAAAAAAATATTTTATAATCTGGCTCCTCACTATAGTGAAGTCTACTCAATGTAATTTCTTTGATGTTTAAATTCAATCAATGTATGTCAATGTAAGTCCTTACCTTCTATTTAAAATCATAGATGAGGGTAGAAACAGACAGCCATTTTTGTACTTATTAGTAGTATTACTTTGACAATAGTTAGCTAAATCATTTATTGGTTTTTGTTTAATAATAAAAACTTTTCTTAACAATTTATATATTATTGACCAGATAGCTGTTAGAAATTTAGGTTTATATAAATATATGCAGTAATAATTGAAGACTCTATATTTTTAATTCTAAAACCCATTTAACAAAATGTTTCACCATCTATAACATTCATTAAAAATATTAAATTATCATACATATATAGTTGAATTTTAAAATGATTTTTTATTGCTCAAACTTCAATAGTTAGTCGTGAACAATTTGTGCGAATTTCTTTAAAATTCTTAATAGAGATATAAATTTAATCCATTATCTATCATTTCTAGCACTTGTAGTTTATTTAAAATCATAAATAAGGGTAGGTAATAAATATCCATTATTGCTACGTCAATGGATAATTGTTATGACGAGATATTTCAAAATATTTTTTTTTATTACCTGAAAAGATGTGAATTTTAATGTTCAAGTAATTATAAAAATAATTTAACATAAAAAGTTGAACAGGATTTGCGTTTAAATATTCCATAAACAATTAACAAGGAATATTATTCCCTGGCCAGTTATTTATTCAATGTTTTTAATTGTACATAATGCTGAATAAATATGAGTTTTACGAAAAAATAATTTTATATGATTTTATTTTTTGGGTATGTGTAGTATATACATATATTGAAATAGATAATTCATATCTATTTCATGATCACTCATATGACTTCATGCATAGGAACGTGGTTTTAAATAATGTAAAGCAAGATAAAATAATAAAAGTAGTTGTAAAATACTGTAAAAGAATAGTAATACAAATAATATCATATAAAGAAAAAAGAGAAGTAAAAAATAATTACATTACTTTCAGACACATAACTAATATATGCAGTTTAATTAAAGTAAGTAGACGTGTTTCTCGAGATTAAAAAAGATGTCAAAAAAAAAGTAAAATTTAAAAAGTATTAAAAGGAATAAAGGTTTGTTATATATTTTATACATTATATTTCAGTTTTCTATATAGGAAAATCAATACTAGTTTTAATTACACCAAGGCAATTGTAATTAAGGGGAATATCTAAGATTGAAAAAAGCTTCAATTAGTTTATCTAAGATTGAGAAAATATAAGCTGGTATAATATATATGTCAAAGACACGTTTGAATGGTTACTTAAATCAGCTAATTATAAAAAAAATCGAAGACAGGATTAATAACTTCACATCGTTCAAGCTGTATGAAGTGATGACAACACAATTGTTCAATACAATTGCAACAGGGGTCCTTAGTTATTACAATCCATGGGTCAAACTATATAATAAAACAATCAGTAGTATAAACCAGATGGCAAAAAAATTCATCTGGGGAAAGAAATCTAGATACTATCAACAGCAAAATTACAGTTACCCATTAATGACGTAGGACTTAACTTAATTGATCCAAAGGTATATGTGGATTTTATTACTGCAAGAACATATTTAAATGTTATTAAGGATAAATGCTTCAGTCCGCCAATGGGGGATATAAAAATATATAGTGAAATAGGTATGGAGAGAAGATCTTATTTAGCATATATGTTTATTGCATATAAGGACATACAAGATCTAAATGTGCAAAATTTGGAAGGAATTAGATATAAAGACATAAGAAGGGGAGTAAAACCTCATGGAAATTCATGGATAAATTGTTAAATTCCATTCAATTTATACACCACAGACATATATGAAATTCATATTCAAGTTGATTAATGGAATTTTACCGACCACAACATACATTAATAAAAGATTGGGAATGAGCTTAGAGGAAACTTGTTCATTTTGTAAAAATAAACGTGAAACATTTCAATACTTACTAGAAGAATGCAGTGATTTTGGGAAGCTAAGACACAGAGTTTTCCACACCCCAATGATAAATCTTAAAATACTACTGAAGCAAAATGTAATAAAGTTCAAACCTCATAATGCAATGGTGATAATGCATGCATTGAAAACTATATGGACAATCCGGTGTTCGTTAATCTTTGATAACAAAAAGTTTAATTGGTTGAAGAAACTTGAAAATGATTGGGACAACTATTTTGTAAGTGTTTGAAATACTGGCCAAAGAAGATTATGGAAATGGTATGGGGAGGGACTGCTATGACTGTTTGTGAACTGTGGGAGTAAAGGGACACACACAAAGAGAAATAAGACAGTAAAAGTATGTAGAAGATCTTTCAATAAGATTTGTAAGGCCTAACTCTAGAATTTAACAGGAAAACAATATTAACATTTCAACAATGGGAGTATTATAGATTTGCAATGTGATACTTTGGGGGGACAGGATCGGTAAATTTGGAGTAAGGCAAAATGTGAATCAATACTAATTTGTAGATATTTCATGTACATATTTAAATGTTTGTTTAATAAAGTTTATTACTTAAAATAAAATAAAAACATTTTAGTAAAAGATTGTTACCGAATGTTATAGAGGTGTTAACATGAATTTCAATGGGTAATAGCCTATTCCTCCACTAACTATTTCATTCTTTTATTGGAATTTATTTTTGCAACTGGCATATGTCATATTAAGAAAACTTTACTTCCTATTGCAAAAAGAAATCGAGTTACTAAGAATCAGCAAATATTTATCCTACAAAACCAATTAACAAAAATTCTGATTTTATATTGCTAATTTAAACATGTAAATCATTAAAAGAAATATTAAGACATGGAAAAACAACCTTACATCTCATCTCAATGGAAAATCCTGCTAAACTATTTTTACTACTCTTACATGGATATAAGTTATTTAAGTGAATCATATTCTGTGAATATTAGCAGAAAACTTTAAGAATTTCATTAACATTGCTTTAGCATAAACCAACATATAATAAGTTTCTGAACCTTTAGGAAGATATATATTTCGGTAATTAACATTATTAGGTAATGATGTATACTTATAAAAAAAATAATATGGTAAATCGGTGCTTAGAAGTGTACACCAATGAAGAAGAAAGTGCTTTTTATTATTATTGGTTTAAAAGTAATGACTTAAATTTGCACTTCATTTTAAATAAATTAAATAGTTAGTCTTACTTTAAGAAAGTGTCTAGAATATAAACTGTTTGCTTTTTTTTTTTACTTTGGGGAATTTGGTATTAATAAGGAATAAACAAAACAGGAGAAAAGAAAACTTTTTTTCCTTTTAAAAATTGATTGCTTTTAAATGTTTTTAAATATAATTAGCAACTACAGAAATATCTGCAAAGGTTTTTATTTCCAACGATATAATAATATTTCATTTAAACATAATTTTAATAACTATTTTGGTAAAATAATCGGCAGGAGCATAATAATTCAGCAGTAAGCACAGTACACATTTAATAGAGACTTTTGTGTATACTAAAAGAAATTTCCAAAAGTAATAAACTACTAAAATATAAATTGTTTTATTATTTAAGTTATCCAGCATAGTATTGTACCAACATTTAGAACCCAGCTTTAATCATCATTATGTAATAATGTTGTTTTTTTACGAGCTTTTGTTTATAGTTGGATATATTTTTGATATTCAAAGTGTTATGTAATATGAATGTAAGATTTTATTATTCATCATATTAAATTAATTCACTTATGACATGACAGAATTCTTGTTTATTATTAAGTTAATTAATTTATTAATATTTGTTTATTTATTATTTGGTATAAATGATTAATATCCTTAGATAAAAGATCTTTTTCTTCAATGATAGGGACCATACATAGATGGGGTCTTATAAAAATGGAGTCCCCTCAAAAAAATTGGATATTACAAAAGTCTTCATTTATATTTATATTGTTTAATTTAAATTTAGTTATTTAGTGTTATCATAATCTTTGAAATTATAAAATGTTATTTATTTTTGCAATCTATTAAATATTGCTTGTGCTATGATATATATCTACTATGGGATATGGGAAGCTATAATTTTAAAATGTATATACTAATATAGTAGAAATGTATTTAAACACTTGTAATTAAAAATTTTGTTATATAAAGATAAATTTTAAATATTTTCAATTAATAAATATTGTTAAATTTATTTTAAAGTTAAGAAGATCTCTAATTTTTTAAATTATTTATTTTGTTTTCATAATAAAATAAAATTGATTATATATACCCACATATACATATCATCTCGACTTAACATTATGATAACTTGGTTAGAAGGAATTTTGAGAATCTATCTATATAAAAGTATTGTAAAATTAATCCTGCGTTTGAATACTGAGCATAATAGAATAGTAAAGCGAAGTGAAGGTTGGATGAACTGGCTTAAGTTGTATTTGTATTGAATTTTTAAATATTAAATTATCATATATGAAATAGATGCCATCATGGATTGGATTTTATCACATTATTCATGGTATCCTATGTGAAGACCCTAGGTCTGACTATAGTTAGATGTATTCACCCTCATTCCTTAAGGGAATGTGGACCATTACAATATATATATATATATATTAAAGCACTGAATATATTTTATTATATATTTATAATATTGAATGTTGTATATATATATATGTCCAAAAG
>JAQFVV010000646.1:86122-278622 GCA_028023455.1 Epiperipatus broadwayi
ACAAGTGTAAGATTTGTTTCATATAAACGAAAAAAGAGTCAGAAATCAACTACCTCTTTCCATTTGCTCACCCCCAGACAGTTGATTTCCAGCTGGTTTGCTATCCTCAGTGGGGGATAGAAGGAATAGAAACTAGATCTAAAACACTGACTCTCAAGTGTTTATGACAAAAACGTTTTTATCAGATTGCAAGCGTGCAATTTTTCAGGACCGGTTAAAGTCTTCTAAGCCCAGCTTAGCAAGCTAGATACTTATATGGGTCTGATCTCTGTTCAGAATCACCATACAATCAAAGTCTCTGCAATATATATCATTGCAAGAAAACTCTAAAGGCACATTTATGAAAAAACAAAAACAAGTTAATTACGTAACCTGCTATCACTTGTTATTTATGTCCAAAAGATGGCGCTATACCAAAACCGCCAAACAAGTGTAAGATTTGTTTTACATAAACGAAAAAAGAGTCAGAAATTAACTACCTCTTTCATTTGCTCACCCCCAGATCAGCTGATTTCAAGCTGGTTTGCTATCCTCAGTGGGGGATAGAGTATAGAAACTAGATCTAAAACACTGACTCTCAAGTGTTTATGCAAAACGTTTTTATCAAATTGCAAGCGTGAATTTTTCAGACCGGTAAAGTCTTCAAACCCAGCCTATATATATATATATATTATAGCACTGAAGGTATTCTATTATTTATGTGGAGAGTATATCATCAAAAATAGGTACTTGTAACATATGTATAACAATAGGGGATTTGCTTTATAATTGATTTAAAAGTAGCAAATTTAACTTGTACCTCATTTTTATTTATGTACTAGTTAAACTTGGTTTCACAGTCTAGAAAATATGTGATTTGATACTTCTAATCAATATACATTTTAAATTTTGATTGGAGGGGGGTTACAGAAATATCTGCAAAGGATTTTATTCCAAAAGTTGTAATACTATTTTTATTTTAATGTAACTTGAAGGTTTCAGAAAATTAGAAAGAAAGCACCACAATAGGAATGTGTGTGTGAATGCATACAATTAAGAGATGTCTAAAAGTATAATAAAAATATTACATTATATGTTATTTAATGACTATATAAATTATTTTAACAACTATATGATAGGCATCAGTCTGCAATAAAATTTAGACCCCAGCTTTAATCATCAATAATGATATAGATTGTACCACTCAGAATTGTAAGGCAAAAGTACCTTGAGTCCAATCATATGCAAGATACATAAGTCAGGAACAGTCATAAACTCTGCTCAATTGCCTATTTTCCAGATCTATAACATTACAAACAACATTTCTGATGATAACAAATGAAATTTTATTTATTCCTGTCCTGGAACAACAGCGGAGAAACAAGAGATCTACAGGGAATGATAATACTACTAGACCTCAAACCCCCACTCCAACAGAATGAAATAGCTTAAGATTATAATTACACTTTCCAACAAAATTCATTAATAAATCTAAGTTGGCCTAAGGTCAATGGAAAGGAGCTATATATAATGCAATCTAATTAACGATGTGTATGCATAAATCATGAGGCAAAGCAGCCTTAAGTACTAATTACATGGTTAATAATTTATTAATATTAATTAGGAGAAAATGAATAAAGAAAGTTATTTAATTTGAGAAACAGTCGTGAATCTATTTACATATAACACTAATAGAATTTTGGGTTTCATCTGATTATGAATGCTGATTTGCGTACTGAAAGAATTACATAATAATAGCACATAAGTTAATGATTAAATAATACGCAAATCCGCAATTGAATACGATGATTAAAAAATATACAGATAGTCAAAAAGATGCAGCGTAACATGCTAACAGTAGATACCAATTTTACCATATTATAACTTGGATGCTATGATTATTTTATGAAAAGTAAATGACCTTAAAAACAGATAAATGGGATATAAGTTACCTCGATTTACTATGGTTCATTTGAACCACACACGAAAATATTTTATAATTTACATTATTCACTTAAACAGTCATTAGATCTCAAAATGTTTAGACAGAAAGTTATTTGTATTTAATCCTATTCTTTTCTGACTGGAGAGGATTTATTTAACATTGTTTGTTAGCGCACTCAAACAATGTTTCAACGAGAGAGTGGGTAGCTTAAATAAGCTTTAAATGACATTCCCTAACTTATAATATAAATGAAAATATGAGACGGATTTAAAAATCATGGCATTATGTCTTACAGATTTAAAACGGGCAAGTATGAGAATATTAAACAAGAATTGTGATGAACCATCAAACATCACATGATCACCATCTCTATACTAGCACATAATTTGTTGTAAACAACAAAGGCAAAACTCCCCATACAGTAGTGCCACCCTGTGCCAAACAGAGTAATCAATGGATGCCAGAAGGCTTGTGCATAAAATCCCTATCTAGTCTGGGGATATTGGATGAGTATGCACTAGATAGGGATTTTATGCACAAGCCTTCTGGCATCCATTGATTACTCTGTTTGGCACAGGGTGGCACTACTGTATGGGAAGAATTGTGATGCTGACTAAATCATAATGCTAGAAAAGGTTGAGTCCATTTTAGGACAAACACTTCAACAATTATATAAGTATATGAAATGTGTCTGTACATGTGACTGGTCAGCATTTGAAAAGCTGATTGTGTAGGGATTCCATGGTCTGATTATTTCCAGTGTTAACCCATGCAGAGCCTATCTACAACCTGACAATATCCTGGAGTCAGTGCTTTTAAACCCCATTCAAGGATATTCCATAAGTAAAATAATTCTGGTCCTCCGGGTTTTAAGTTTGACAAAGCAAGATGAGAAAATTTCTTAACATTATCTAAGCCAAGCAATGCTAATAATTAAAAGTAAATCAGGTTCTTAATGACACTGATATGTGAATTAAGGCCCTCACAATTTAATAGAATCTAGCATAATGATATGACATAATTTGATCCCTCTTGAAAGGTATGCAAATGACCTTTAATATTAGTTAGGATGTCAAAACATAAAAGAAGGAATATTGTTCCCTTCATTAAACATATATTAATATGCTAATTAACAATTAATTCCATAAAATAATTACCATGCTAGATGGCATGATGGGCAAATGATTGACCATATAATAAAAAAACAGCAAAGGTAAGGTCATTAACTTTACTTTAAGATATAATATAAAAATAAAATCAATAGCATGAACATGACAATAAATTGATATATTAAGTATAGCAGTGGTTAATCTGCCATTAAGCAAATAGAATAACTTAAAAATCTTATTCATTCGAGCAAACTTTTAGTTAGGTAAGAAGACTTACATTTATTTAACTATTAATATCCCATAATAGCAAGGATATATAAAACAACAAAAAACATTTATGATCGGTTCACTTGATTGAACTATTAGCATATTAAGTTAAATTATATAAAAATTTATAATATTCAAATTAAAAGTTTACTACATTTAAAATATAAAAAAATGTAAAACCCATTAAAGAAATGCATTAAAAAATAAAGTTATAGATTCGTGCATCAGATTTTTACAAAAGAAAGAGAAAGTCATGACTCTATAGGATTGTTATAACTAGCATTACAACACCATAATTAAATAAAAAGAGAATTACATTACAAATAATTTAGATTTTGAAAGTGAAAGTTTTAAAAAAGTTCATATTAGTGGCATGATTAGGATTTACCTTCCATTACTTGATGTCTTGACATCTGTATGGATTGGTACATGTAAGATTATAAAATGAAGAAAACACGGTCAGCAATTCAAAGTTTGGAAAAATAATGGCTTGAGATAGTTACTTGATCATTTAATTTAGGCAGTCCATAAGTGGAGATGGCATGTTTGTGTAGCAGTATGGAAATGATTTTTGGAGAAGAAAGGGGAAGCAAATTTAGTCCCTCTACTCTGAATTCATATTTCAAGATTTTAATTGACATGGATCCGTTCTGCAACATTGATTAAAATGGCACACAAAGAGAAAGCCTAAAATTTTGGCTCTATTTATATGCTAGCAAAACCTTCTTGAATATTCTCTCTTTCCAAATGATGAGGCCCACATGTCCTTTAAGTGGCCTGAATGCACCTATTCTTTATTTTCAATGATAATGCAACAAGTTCTAGAGAGTATTGTTTTAATCTACTTTGAGAATGGAAATAGATTCAAAAGATATAATTTCCATTAACATTATGTTTGCTAAGGGGTTTTAATTTATTAATTACACTTTTAAAATTAAATCTAGAATATTATTTTATTTATAATCTTCAGAGTTATTTTAATTACTCTCTAGAACTTTCTTTGATATTGCATCATCTAAAATAGAATAAGTAAACTATAAAATAAATATACATAATATTTAATATTTAATTACGAAAAATATTTTTTATCAATAATATTTTTTTTTGCAATCTTGAACACACATACATGATTATTTAAAGGGAATGGAAATTTAAATATTTCTGATTTAAAATTATTAAATATTCTTACAATAAAACGTTTAACTTATGAAAGTACAAAATGGAGGGTTTTTAAACACTTGTATGTGTGTCCTTTCACTCTCTAGTGATTTACACATATATAGCTGGCTTTAAGCCTCTGATTCAAGGTTTTGAATCACCAGACAGTGAAGCAAAAATGTGTGTAACAGATTTTATGCTTATATATATATATATATATATATATATATATATATATATATATATATATATATATATATATATATATATATATATATATATATATATTTTGTAAATGATGTATGAGCAGTTATTTATGACATTTTGTTTATAGTTATGTATATATTTAACCTTTCAAAGAAAAATATATTAAAATGTTAGAATACTGTTTTATAAGGATGCACCCCCAATGCTAACCAAATTTGGTTGTCAATATTTATGTGTTTTCTGAAATTACATGGGAAATGTACTGATTGACTTTTTTTTAATTATATATGTATGTGGGGGTGGTCTTTACAAATGTGTTTAAGTAAATGGGTTGTATTTCTAGGGATTATTGATATATGGAATTATATTTTAGGCATATTAGAAATTTTGGGTATTTGTTTATGGCATTCAATGCTTAATCATATTATTATATTAAACACTCTCTTTTATTTAATTAATAGTTATATACTTTAATGATGTATAAACTGTAGAATTTTATGTGATGTTTGAATCCTACAATTGTATTATGTGGATGTGTAATGGTTTTCACCATGTGGGTGTGAAATATGACTAAAAATGAAGGTCACCTAATCTATATATTCCTAGTTTTAAAAGTAATACTTTAATAAATATCAGTTCATAAAGAATGCAATTCAAATTGTAGGCTACTATGAGAAACTTAAGAAAAAGAGAGTTAATATTCGTATATGTCAAGTAAAAAAAGAGAGAGCAACAATTTTTTATTTTAAAAAAGGAAAAAATGTATAATTTTACGATTAAATAAAATGATACCTAAAGGAATATATAAAGTACTATAGATTTGAAGAATAAGGGTCTGTATACTAATAGAAATTATTTTAGTACTAATGTGTTTAATATATTCGTTTATAGAATTTTTTATTGTTATACATTAAATATTTCAAAGATTCAGTTTAATACATTAAAGATTGTTAAGTCTTAATGTTAATTATACAATAACTTTTCTCTAGTAGTAAATCATCTTGTCCTTGATTTAATCAGATATAATAAAGTAAAGACTATGTTTGGGTCAGAATTAATTCTTGTAAGTTGTGGATGCATAAGCATAAAATTTGGGGAAAATAAAAGTAACATTTTGGTAAGTAATCTGAGTTGTGTAAACATGTTCATTCTCGAACTCTTGACATGATGTGATGTGATGCACTGTGATTTCTCCTTATACACAGTCAGGAATCTCTCAGCAACTTTCCTGATGTTATTTATTGGGTGACAGTAGTTTGCATATGTACCGGTCGAAAATGTATGTCCATCCTACAAAATTTAGAATCTAAGCAAAAGTACCCTGAATCCAATCATGCCCAAGATACACAGGTCAGGAGCAATCATGAATTCTAACCTATTTTCCCATTCCCCGAATCTATAACACTATGGACAACACCTATGATGATACTACATAAATTCATTCCATCCTGGCCCAGTGCTACATCGTTTTGCATGAGAACTCAGCTGCTGCTGATGATGAGAGATTGAATGAACTCACGATATAAGTTAAAAGCATAAATAAATATAAATATTATCAAGGAGATTTGAACAACTGGATTAAAGTTTAAAAATATAAATAATTTTGATAAAAATTCAAGATTTTATATATGTAATCAACTTCATGCATTTTAAACTATTATTCTGGTTACAAATATTTGACAATCTTTATACAATTATTTTAATAGATATCAATTTAGTGCGGCATTTACAATACTGAACGTATATTTAAAATAGGATTTTAATTCATGTTACAAAATGGATCTGGGTGTTTTGGTGGACGTTTATACATTAAGAATAATACATATTAAGATATGATAGAGTTTCACTGATTATATGATTTTAGTAGGATGCCCTTGGCGTTTCATACATAAGTTTATTTTCATTTCTCGACTTTATTTGTAACAATAAAAATAAGGATACATTTTGATCAGTAAATAGACTAAAAAAATATTTATTTTACATTTTCGACATTTAATGATAGGATATAGTGAAACTCTTTAAATATGGGGAATGGCTTATTCAATAAAGGGGCGGGCAGCTTCATGAGAGGTTGGATTTAAATTCCAACTAAAAATATTACAAAGAAAAAAATGTTTCATTATTGCACATCATTACGGTTTATTTTGCCAAACAGGCTTGATAACTAACTATAAGAAATTGCGGTGCTAGCATAATAGCCAAATATTTGTGAATCCAATATTTTTGAGGTGCTTCATCATATTATGGAAAAAAACAGTCTAGCCAACTTTACACCCCACATTTTGTGGAATCGGCTGACTGAACATTGCCAGAATTATCCCATGCATTGCTCTCATTATGCAAGTATATATAGATATGGTCCAGAGACATTCATCACCCTGTTTATGACCTGAAACGAAAATGAGATGACTCAGGCTTTCCTATGCAGTCTCTAGATAAAGCTTAATAATATAAAGAGTGGCCTATGCTAACAATGCTTTTATAAGAATATGAAATCATTGAGTTTAAATATTAAAATAAAGCCTTAAATGGTTTAACAAATATGTAATGATATGCTAAAATAATGACCCATGTAATATAAAGTCATTTATCAAAAGTGAAAACTACAATTAATGAAGCATGCATTGCTCCCCCTCTTGAATCAATATTGTGTTTAACATATATAAAAAAACTAAAATTCACACATTTGAAAGTGCAAATAACAAAACAGATTTAAATTACCAGCCTTTTGGCAATGATGATCAATAAAGAAATTAGCAAAATTAATGGACACCAATATCCACCCCATATTGCAAAGTATTCGTACATTTTGTATAATTTTATGGTAAAATATATTTTAAAAAAAAAAAACATATATTCATTTTACAAAAAAAACTCAGTCTTGCAAACTATTTAGAAATAAAGACATTAAATAATTACCCCCCCCCCTCTAAGTTCGTAACACTGGATTTGATTGGCATTTACAAATAAAAATTTAGTGAAAACTATAAAAATATCTTTAAAAATAAATTATAACCACATTAAATTATAAGAAAAATAAGAAGTGTGAGTTGGATGAAATAGTTTACAATAAGATTACTTTATGTTATAGAGAATCGATACTAAAGAAATAATTATTAGTTTTAACATACTCACCGATGAGCAAGTTAAAAGAGATTAAATATACAGAAAACATTAATTTAAAGAGATAGGATTCATGCAAGACAATTGTAATGGCTTTAGACTTGTTACATCAAGATTGTATGGAATAAAGTAGGCACAAGTCTTCTGTGGCAGGTGGCATTTTTTGATTTAACATGTCTCTTGGCCTCAGTGGTTCTTTGACTGCATGGGCACACTTGAGCGGTAGGAGCTACATCTCTGCATGGCAAAGAATGGAGCTGAAGACAGAGGGGAAGGTGATTGAGGCTCCTCAAAAATTGAACAGTCATGGGGTCGACTAGTGACTATTGACCCAACTCTGACACAATAGATTTTTGGCCCTATTTATACAAACTTTCAGGTATTCAAAGAATGTTTTTAATTAAACTTTTTATCTTTAATTTACAGAAATATTTTCTTTATTGTTAGTGGAGATGCAATTGTTAGATAACTGTCCAAAAATAAATTCAAATCAATTTCCAGATTGGAAATAGATTTGATAAAAATGTTAACAGCTAACTAAATCAATTAGCTTTGTTTTAAATTTTACTTTCATTAACTTTAATTAAAAAAATTCCTTTTAAAATCATGAATCCCACCCCTTTAATTACTCTTGGACAGTTAACAACTGCATCTTCCATCTTGAATATTTGTGTAATTATATGAAGAAAAATATCTATAAAATAAATAACATATAGTTAAGAAAAAAAAATACAAAACTATTTACAAGATTTGTTTGTGCTTATATGTATATATAAAATCTCCGTTAATATATGTATATATCTGAGTCACCTCCATAAAAGTTAATATTTAAAATTAAAGAAAAATTTTATTTGAGATTTATATTTATAATTTTTTATAGATGCTTCTCAGAAATATATGTATAGTTTATATACATGTGACGAAAAATCAGGATGAAACATGGGTTAAGTGGTAGAACAGTGAAGCTCGATCTTGGGCTAAGATCAACTGTTACTCATGGAATACTTGACTCAGAGAATGTGATAAGTAGAAGATGAAACAGTCTAACTAAAGAAATACAATACATATTTTTTTATTTATTGTTATTATACTTATTTCATGGTATTGTGACAATCATACTTCAAGTTATATTTTTATATCACCATTCATTTGATCACTATATTATATAGATAATCTTTCTTACAGTTTTGAGAAGAATTTTAAATAACAATTTTGATTTAAAAAATTATTTATGAGTATTAGTTGTTGTTTTTTTACTAACGTATAATTACAAGATGGTGTGGAGAATGATGGGTCATGTGAAAGTCTGTGCTCATACCTGTCTATTACATATATAAACACAGGTGTATATAAGCCTGTGTATTTCATCTAATAAATGATTACCACTGGACTATTTAAATATATATGTCCGTTTTATCATTCATATTTTTGAACCTCATTGAATATTTTAATAAAAATAGCTTATTATAAATAATTTTGATGGAAAAGTAGAGAACGTAGACATGATAAGTTGTTATCAAACCACGTTTTCCAAAAAGATATTTATATTTTTACATTAAACCAACGACTGTAAAAGAAAGATCAAAGAGGCGTACTTTATTGCGACAACAATTCTATCAATAAACGCGACACGTGTTTTTCCATTTCAAAAAAATGGTCAAACTGATTTGCATTTACATTTGCATATTTGTTATTTAATAACACTACGTAAAGATTTATTACTTTCGTCGGCCATGAATATGAGGGCAAACCTCGAAAGCGCTTGGCCCATTTAATAGTTTTAAGTGAAATTTGTTTTGTTTATTTGGAAGCTTCTTCGTCAGCGAGTAAATCGTTTTTAGGCTATTATACATAGAGTTAAAATGTTTTATGAAAGAATTTTCATTGCTTCAATTTGTTATATGTGTATAAACTTTTTATTTACTTATTGTTAAATGCTTTTTATAAGTTTTTTAGAATACAAAAAATAAAAATTAATTTATCATCAGAATTGTCTATAATCATGTTTTAAAAAATAATAATTTTTAAATGTAATTTGCGATTTTATTTCTAAAATTTCTGAAATCAAGATTACATTTGCCATTTAAAAGATATATCACAAATAAACATCAAGGTATCATATTAGATAAACTGAATCAGGATATAGTGTTGTTTTTTACTTTGTAGCTTAACTAAGACAGAAGTAGAATAAGTGCTGACTCCCAGTTTAAAGGAAAATAAATGCAGTTTACATACAAAAAATATGCATATTTCCATGAAGTTTACAATCACAATAAAAACTGATGAAAATAGCTACACTACAATTTCATGTGGATAGATTCTTCCACTCAGATTGAACATGAAATGTTAACTAAAATATAAATTCAAAAAACTGATAAAATTATGCTAATTTTTTTAGTAAAATGAACTAAAATGTCAATGAAGTGCTTACAAAAAGTATAGCAATGAATTTATAGATCCACTTAGACATTTTCAAAAAGGTATAGCAACAAAAAATTGCAAAAATTTATTACATAATATCTTATATCATGAGTAAAATTATTAAGATAAAAAATAAAACCTTTTAATTACAATTAAAAGTCAATATTTCCATTAATGATCCTAATACTTTCGTTAATTTAATTGATAATATTAAATTATAGAATTAACATAGAGATATGGATATTTAATAACATCTATTTGTGTTGATACAATCTAGAAATTACAGTTATATAGGTTACTTGAAACAGAATGATTTTACATAAGATTATAAATAGGATTAAATATTGCCAATTACCTGCTCATTCTGTATACAAAATAAATAGTGAAATATAATGCATTGATAATAAAAAAAAAAATAGTCATTAACATTTATTAACAACTCTGTATATGCTGGTGATTTGAAATCTTATTAAAAAGTTAAATAATAAAGCAAAAACCTTTTAATTATGAGTATATGGCTTTAAAATATAGGAAGACTTAAGTAATTTTTATTTTTTAAATCATTCATCAATCATGAAAGGTAAATCAGATAGAATCGTTATTGAACAGTAACTCTTTGGTATTGCATTGAAAAGACTAAAAAACGACCAGAAATAAATAAATGAGATAATTCATCAAATTACAGTAAGTAAAAGTAAACATTGAAAAAAAAATAAACCAAATGTAGGGGTTTTTAAATTAGAGTTCTGGCTTTAGAATACAGCATGTAGGCAGAGAATTAAATATGTTGGTATTTAATTCTCAGCTTATTTGAGATATAAATAAAGACCATTTTTGTTCATATTTTGAAATGGCCTTATTCACTACAAAAGTATCTAGCATCCAGAAATACTAGAAATAAAAAATGACAATAATTAAAAATGAGATGGAACTAATAAGTTATTGTGGATTTTAAAACTCGTAATGAAATGAGATTATTCTAAAGGAACATTAGCCTATAACAACAACATATATGTAGTAGCATCACATAATAATAATTTCTTTTTAAAAATATATAATAACAGAGTTAAGAGAAAAAATGGTGTGTATTATATTTCAGTATACAGCATAAATTTGCTTTGTGATTAATAAGCATATAATTTGCTCTCATGAGGCCACATAATATTATAGCATTGGAAATAATAAATATGAACTAAAATCTTTGGTAGTTTGTTTCTTATTATGCCATTGCATTTATCGAGGAAGTTGAATATATAACACTTCACCAAATACTAAGATTATACAAGTCATTAAGTATAAGACTATAAATATATACTTAAATTATTACTTATCTCAATGCAGATACCCATATTTGTGACTGATTTTGTATATCTTATTTTTTATGAGGTATATTGATTAGAGAAACTTATGATTGATTATACACCACATTCATAATCTTTTATATAAACCTACTACTCGGCATTCAATTGGATTATAAATTTAATATTATTTTATGAAACCTCCTAATTTTAAATAAACGTCTTAAAAACATTGTTGATTTTCTGTGCATTCTCTAATCAAGTTTAGAGAATCATATATATGAAGAACATATTTTGTGGGTTCATCCGTGTTAAAAAATTTTAAATATTGATATACTGACGTTTCGACTTGAACACACAAATCATCCGCTGGGTGATAAAATCATCCAGTGGATGACTTGTGTGATCGAGTCAAAACATCAGTATATCGGTATTTAAAATTTTTTAACATGGATTAACCTGCAAAATATGTCTTTTATATATGCAACCCGTGAAAATCTTCGTATCAACATATATATACTTTATCATAACATTTTAATCAAATTATATAAATTTTTATTTTAACATAAAATTTATCAGATAAAAATGCTTTATATAGTAATAGTCTTAATTAATAAAAATTAAAAAATAAAAAAATAAAGTAATTAAATAAATTAAATACATTTTGTATAAAATGGTGTTATTTGCACTTAAATTGTGTTAATTCATTCTCGTAAAATACCAATATTGAAATTAAGTAGAGATAGTCATGGGATATTTTATTTAGTTTATAATATATTTATTAAAACTTAAAAAATATCTATAATTAGCATAAAACTGATATTACAAAATTATAACTGCTATTCTAACATCAGACATATATAAACAATATTAGTTTACATTCAAAACTTTGCAATATTTTTTTAATTTTAGCCTATACAATATAAAATTCACTAGCTATTTGATATGTGATTATAAACATTGAAAAATCCTCTTTAAATAAAGTCATTATAACAGTATCAAAAATAGTTTTTCATGTATACATAACACATGCAATTTGTTTAGCATTTCTAAATCTAATCTGACAGTTTTGACTATTAATTAGTCTTTTTCAGAATATATATTTTGCTTAGTAAATAACATTAAGAGTTTTTTTTCTCTTTAATTAAAATATAGTCTGAAGAAAATTATTCACTTGTCAAAACTTTAAACCTTGAATTAAATTCAAGAAAACTATTGTTTTGAATTGCATTGGAATTAAAATCATGGGTCACATACTACCCAAAGTATCTTCAGGTTGCAAATAAAAAATGGCCTTTATATATCCAAAGTTAGCAGTGAATAAGCAAACTATTTTTAATAAGGAGTCACTAACAATGGAACATGATTCAGTTACTATCAAAAAGTGGTGAAGGAAACAGTGGCATGTTTACTTCTATAAAATCCCATAATTCCTTTAACAGTGGAAGCATTGTAATGAGTACTGACTGATATTAAGTAAGTCAACACCTCACTAGAATCTGGATTCACAATAACATTCTTTCAAGTTAGTGGAATATTACTGTATGTAACAATAGTGAGGAGGATGTGGTAGATGAAGCTTCATTTTATGATTTAGCTAGCATGTTAAGTCTGTTATGGGGGTTATTACTTTACAATGAAGGCAATGGTAAACCATGTTGCCTTATAATTTCTTTAGTATGAATATAGAAATTATTACATTTGTGTTGAGACATTAGCTAACTATGACTCTGGTGTTTTTTTTCAGCAGGAGTAGACATTAGGCTACTCAGATCATAAACTTGGAAAATTCTCATAATATTCATTTGTTGAGTAAAGACACATTGATAATTGGCACATGGGAATTTATATTATTGACAAGAGCTGAAAAATTGGGAGTTTGAAAAGTGTTGATAATTATAAATAATATCAATGTAATCAGATTAAGTGAAACGAGGTGAGAAGGATGTGGGGAAGTAAGTAATTGAGATGTTAAATTATTTTATTCAGGTCATGATAGACCAATTAATGTAGTTGATATTGTTGTTTGAATGAAAATTTGGAATAATGTGGCAAAGGTAGATTGTATTGATGATAAACTGATGATAATGAAAATAAATGCAAATCATAAGAATATGGTAATTATGCAAGTTTATTTGCTGACTATTGAAATTATTAAAAATATGAGAAGATAGAGAAAATTATCCAATGTGATAGGTAAATACATGTATATTGCTATTGTGTGATTAGAATGCTGTTGTGAGGAAAGATAAGAAAGGAAAAGTTGTTAGAAATTACTGTATTGGAAAACAAAATAAAAGAAGTTACCTACTTGTACACTTTTTTAAGGAGAATGTGTTTGTGATTGCAAACACTTGCTTTAAAAATTATATAAGATTGTATACCTGGAAAACTCCAAATGATGAAAACATCAAAGTGACTACATATTAATTCAGGTTAAATACCAAAAATGCTATTAAGGGTTTTCATGTTTTGCCTAATAATTAATATAAACTCAGATCATAATTTAGTTATGAATAAATTGAAGTTGAGTATAAAAAGAAGAAAAAGGAAAAAAATATGTATGATGAGGCTTGGATAAATTGAGAGAAATGGAAAAAGGAAAAATTGTTTTAATATGTGAAAATGAAATAAAAAGTATTGTTAAAGATGATGAATATATTAATAGTTAAGATAAGTGTTGGTTTGGATTAAAGAAGTATTATTAAAAGCAGAAAAAAATGAAATAGGCATTATTCATCTAAAAAAAGCTAAATGATCTTGGATATGAGAAGATATGTTGGAAAAAATGGAAGAATGTCAATACTTAGGAAGGGCAAAGTACATATAAAAACAATATGAGTTAAGTAGATAAATAGATTTAGCAACAAAAAAATTATTGAGAATAGGAATCTAAAAAGACAGAAATGCTTCAACAGATGAAATGATATGATGTAGTATTTGATAGAATTTAAAATGTCACTTGAGAGAAAAAAATATTAGCAAGTGAAATTGCAAGATAAAATAAAAAATATTGATAGCAATGATATATTAAAAAGATAAAAATAATATATTCAGTGTCTGTTTAAAAGAAAAAAATAATTCAATTAATTATGAACTTGAAAATGAAGATATTGAAATAGATGAAAATGGTTTAAACATATTACCAGATGAAATAATAAAGTAAACAAAAAAGAACGATAAGGTTATTGGAGTTGATGCAATATCTATAGAATTTTTGAAGAAAATGGAAAAATTTCTATGAAAAAGATAGCTGGGCTTTGCAATTTAATACATAATAGAGGAATTTAGGTCAAATATTCTTTGAGGACTATTATTATCACAGTTACCAAAAAGAAGAAAGCTGTTATATGTGAAGAATACAGAACAATAAGTTTGTTATCTCAAGCTTCTAAAGTTTTATTGAAGATTATAACACAAAGAATATATGGAAAAATAGAATAATATATTGGAGAATAACAGTTGGTTTTCAGACATGTAAAAGTATGAGAGATGTTATTGGTGCTGCTAGAACAATTGCAGAGAAATATATTAAAAAAGATAAAGAAATTGTTATATGTTTTGTGAATTTGGAAAAAGAATGTGATAGAGTAATCTGGAATAAATATATGTCCATCTTAAAAAATAAAGTACTTTGAAAAGAAAGAAGATTGATTTAAAGTATGTATATTGGACAAAAAATAAAAACTAGTCTGGAAGATAATGAAACTGCTAAAATTAATATAGGAAGAGAAGTTAAGCAAAGATGCAGTATATCATCTGTTCTTTTTAATATTTATTTAAAAGACATGTTAAATAATTATTTAGACTATGTAAAAGAAAATGTTGGAGGAAGAATAATAAAATATATAAGATTTAGAGATGATGGCTCTTACAGCTGAGAATAAAAAATGTCTTCAGAAATTGAAGGAATGATGTATAGAATATGGAATGAAAAATAATGTTCAAAAAACTAAGTTTCTATGGATAGGGAGAAATGCAAAAACCTGCAAATTAAAATCCATGATAATATAGTTCAGTAGATAAAGGGATTTAGATACTTGGATAGTTGGTTGGTTGTGGATGGAAGAAGTGAAGATAAAGTTAAAAGAAGAACAGCTCTGACAAAAGAGGAATTTGATCAGAGGAAAAATATGCTGTGGGCCTTTGAAGAGAGAATTAAGAAAAAGATTAAGAGTTGTGTGGAGTGTACTGTTGTCTGGTGGTAAAACGTGGACAATAAATAATAAAATTAGAAACAGATTATAACCCTTTGAGGTGTGGACATGGAAAATAATAGAAAAAAATCAGTTGCAATAAGATAACAAAGGAAGAAGTTTTGAAAATAGTTAATAAAAATGAAGCTTATTGAAGAAATTAGAAAGAGAAAGAATAACTGGATTGGGTATAAGATATTTGAATATAATGGTGAGTGGGAGCAAGAAGAAAGATACTATAAAATATTCGGAAGATACGTGAAATTGAAGAGCTGGACAATAAAGAAAATGGATTGGAAAAGAAAATAAATTGATGATATGGCTACTCTTTGGACCTGTCCATGGGACAGAATACTATTGATAATTACATTTTTAAAAATGTATTTTGTCAATTATTATTAAAATAACAATAAAATTTTTTAAATATTATATAATGATTTTTAATAGTATCAACTTTTAAATATAATTAAATTTGATAGTATCAATAATATAATATTAATAATAGAATGTCAATTTTTTTATTAATTATAAATTAAATGGAAATATTAAATTATTATAAATCCATTCCTTATTCTTAATCTTTTATGGAAAAACATTCGTGTGAGACCGAATTAAAAAAATATTCATGATAACTAAGCTAATCTGGCTTCAAATCTGTTAATGTTAAAAATAATCTTTTAAAAAACATTTCGTTTTATTATATTAACAAACATGAAAGTGTTATTCAGAAAATGTTTAATACAATAAATTCTAATCTTAGCAACATTGATAATAAAATGTAAACGTTTAAAATGGAAAGATAAAATTTCATTGACTGTAAATAAGAATGAAAATAAGAATTTCATTTGAATAAATATTCTCATAAATGTTTAAAGGTTGACTTTATCGCACAAAGAGATAACTTTTTATTATAAACATTTTACGGTTACTTGACTAATTCATCAATAATAATGTTTTATTGTTTTATCAATAATTTAAAGTTTGATATACTTTCAAATCATCGTCAGCATCCAATCCAAATTAGTAAGACATTCCAATTTTCAAAGAAAAAAAGAACATAAAAAAGAATAAGCAAAAATATTTCTAGATTAGATATGAGATTTCCGAACCAATCTTTGAATAACAGTTCGTCCATATATAAAACATGTCAGTGGTTATTCTGTTTGGTTGCCATTTTTCGATGTTGTTTTGAACTTCTGCAGCAAACTTTTCTTCCTGAAAAATGTTAACACGTCCAATTGTAGCTCTCCATTGCATCTTATTATCAATCCTATCTTCATAACCAATAAAATTTATTTTACAAACTTTATTTCTTTAATAATTGTCAGTTGGATTGTATACCATTTGATGTAAATATTGTTTTTATTATACTTGGAGAAATTATTAGATTTGTTTTAAGATATTGCTATTCTTAAATTATAAGTTTTTATATAAAAAAAATACATGATTTTTTTAAAAAAATATTGTAAATATTGATGAATTAGTGAATTTTTTTAACAATTTTAAAAACATATATTATAGAAAATGTTAGATAAAAGAATTCTAATTCTAATATTTAATGAAGTCTAATATTTTATTTACTTATATATTAAAACATCAAATGGTAAATTAAGAGCTCTATGGCCATATGAATGTGACATTTTCCCACTACTAGTTATTCTTCAGATAAAGTAATTAAATATCAATTTACTATTATTACTAAATAGCTAACAGATGACTTTGGGATAATCATTCAGAACAGAATTGAACACAGAAGTCATAAACATGAAATGTAGGATCATTACTTTCTATGCTAAAGGTTTTTTCTTTAAAAAATAAGTGTTAAATGTTTTTTTTTTTTAATTTATAATGATTAATGTGCTCGAGTGGAATCATACAAAAAATATTCCTTAAAATAATGCAATTCAGAAAAAATAGAATCTACTCTGCAAACTTACTTTGTACCATAATTAAAATTATTAATAATGGGTTGATAGATTTTTATGCTTCATAAAATCTACTAATAGTATAGAATTATGGGTCTTTACTTCATTTGTTTTCCATTTCAGAACTTATTACCATTATAAAATAAGCAGCAGTTAAATTGTTGGAAGTTAAGTGATATTTAAGTACCAAAAATGAATAATTGGTTTCAAACTAGAGGCCAATAACTTTAGAATCTACTTCTCTATAATTCTGCTCAATCATATAGAGCAATAAAAATATTAAATTGCTAGTTATGTAGATATATGAATTAAGGGTTTGGGTCAGATCGTAGATTACACTTCATTATGCAAAACCATGTGGGGGTAAATCCATAATAATACTAAAAATGCAGTGTTTAAGCCATATGAAGATATATTTTTTGATAATTAATAAAATCAAAAAAATAATTATTATTTTTACATTCTGATAAAAAAAACCTTTTTTTTTTCATTTTTCATGTAATTTGATATGGGTTAATTAAAAATGTATTTAAAATTTAGAAACAATTTTATTTTCTAACAATATATATATTCTAACCTAAATATATTCTATTAATGTGCTGCCATCTATAGCTACTATAGTCAGTCGTTTATTTCTAACCTTGTAAAGTATTTTCGGTGACATGCAAACCCGCAAATATGCACACTCGGCCTAGCTCAGTGGTCGGTTAGTTATAAAAAATTTAATTAGCTGCAGAGATATGCAGTTAAGATAAAGAAAGATATTAAAATCATACAATAAATTATCATCAGTAAAATAAATATCTTGGGAAGAGAGAGAACTGCAATCATTCCCTATTAATAATTTAGAATAAAATAACATCCTCCCTTTATCAAAAACACATTCTCTGAGCTATAAGTCTTTGCACTTTTCAACAATGATGATGACTTCTCATGTTCTTATTAATGTTTCTAAAAAAATATCCATTATGTAAATCATTTGCCAATATGATCTGAAAATACCTTTCTTATAGCACAATTAAAAAAATTAACACTTTTATGCCACAACATTGCTGTAGTATCAATAATAATCGATCACTTCTTAAATATAGAATAATGATAATGATAATAATAATCTCAGGGTTTTTTTGTTTACTTTAGGAAAATACTCCACAGAACTGTGCTGTCATACATGACTGACATTCTGGTAGGCTATAGGAAACATTCACTTCCCTCAAAAGCCAATGTGTCCTCACATATCATAACAACTATTATATTATTAAAAGGAGTGATAAATATAATCAATAGTGACATAAAATGTTGAATAATACAGCCTTTTTATCCAAAATCTCAGCCAGAATAATAGAAAGACACAGTTACCTTTTGTATCCCTCCATCATCCATGACAACACAATAAATTAACTAAGACTAATTAATTCAATAATTTAACTAAATGTAACTGGACTAAGGTGCAGTCAGGGTTAATAATTTGGAAATAAATTTATTCTTATAATTAAATAATGTTTAGTCTGAAGTTTGCAATTCCACAAAATAATTATCATCAACATAAAATGAAATGTAATGTTCAGATCTGCATAAATTTGTCTATCTGGTATATTAAAATTTCTAAAGTTTGAAATGATTTCAGACACAAGAAAAATGTTTTGCAAACATTTTTTTTTTTTTTTTTTTTTGCAAACACGCTTATATTTGGCATACAAAAAATGAATTCACGACGAATATTGAAAAGACTATAATTTATTACTAACACAGGACTAAAAAAATATACAAATTTATTAGATAGCATTACATTGAAACTAAACATAAATCATCACATTAATCTGTCTACTATTCGGGTACAAATTGAAATTATAAATTAATACATGTTGAAGGCCACGCTATTGCACTGAATTAATTAGCCAAAATGTCCATCTGATTTACCAATACTCTAATCTGTAAATTTAGTAAACTTTCTATAAATCTTTTACCCTGAGTTATTGATTAACTATTTTTTTTATTTATTATTATTATAATATGAATTATGCAAAAATAATTACATATGATTTGGGTAATTTAATAAAATGGGTTCAATACAATCCTTTTAAAATATTAACTCTATTACCAATAAAGTTAACTAAGTTGTGGTTTATAATTAAATAACCTATTATAAGTTATGAGTCATTGATCAGAAGTTCCACTCACCATTTTATGCTTAAATTAATGTCCACCTACATTATGCTAAATATTTTAATTATAAGTATTATTCAAACTAAGAATATTTTTTAACTATTAATTAGCACAAAATATTGTGCTCGAATATTCCCTCAATAAATTAGCGGTTTAAAATATGCATTATTTTAAATTAACATTCTCCATTGGTTTGCTTGTGAACTACAAGCAAAGCTCAGTAGCACAATACAGATATTGATCTCAATTACTAAGGCACTACCAATACTAAAGTGCACCTTGAGGAACTAACACCTCAAATCTAACATTTATTCTTGCCATAACTTTTAAAAAAGCACAATAATCTACACCTTCTATGGTGGAACTATCTTTAATTTCACATGGTGAATGCAGAATAACAACTAATGTCTGCAGAGTAAAATACTACACTGAAGCATTTGGTGGTTTCTAGCCTATTTCTCAGGCATAAAAAATGTATAGGTGGGGAACCTATATCTCACCACCTAATGAAACGAACACACCCTAAGTATAATCCTCTCTTGGGATTTAAATACCTTAAGTATACTAAATATTATATCAACTCTTGATTATTCTATTCATGAGAATCGATCACATGGACTATCAAACATACCATCACATTATATCAAAAACTATTCCTCTCATGAAAAAATAACGTATTTTGGGGAGATCATTTTCATCCCACAAAATAAAATACATTATAAGTATTAAAATATGCTGAGATTAAGCATATACCAACTCTACACTTAGGCAAGATAGCAAAACACACTAATAATAATAAACTTATAATAAAATGTATACTTCAATCAATATCTGAAACCAATGGACATGACAGCAGAAAAGTATAATAATTTTAATGGAGGAATATTCAAAAGCAATGGGTAGCATACCAGCTTAAACTAAATAAAGTGGATGTGCTATTAAAGAATAACTGTTACTAAATTACTTAATTAATACAATATAAATTCTGTTGACACTTTAAACAAGAATTATCTTATTATAGCCTTTTTTTAGGTTAATGGAAACATCCATGCTATTAATAGGAAAGACACCTCTTCGAAATCTCAAAGAAATGGGATATGTAATACTAGCTTATTTGAATATTTGCATATATTTTATTATAAATTTTATGCAAGCTATGAATATGAGGCATGGATCCTCGAAAACCTTAAGTCTATAAACTTTAATAGTAATTTATATATTCTTCTTTATTAACAATTATAAATAAGTGTTTTTTTAGTTACTTCTGATAAATTTAAATATGGTTTTACCCATTAAAATAAATATAACACATTTTTCTTTAAATCCTCACATGCGAAGTTCATATCTCCAGTTGCATGTAATAAATCAGATATATTTCATAGGTATTACTTCATATTAAATACAAACTTAACCCAGAGTAATGATAGTAAGATATATACTTATCATTACAAGATCATTAAAATATTACGTGATAGATATAAATCCTAACATACATTAATATTATAACACAAAATAAAATTTTTACCAATTAGTTTTTCTTTAAAAAAAAATAAATAAATAAACAAATATACATTATCTCATTAGCAGAACTATTTCTCTGCTGAGCTGTCCAACCAGGTAAAGAGTTTCCATCTGGTTACATTTTACAAAACATTGAAAGTAATAAATGCATTTTTTTTAATGAAAAGTTTTTTTTTCTTTGGCCCTTATAATAATAAACATAAAAAAATAGTAAAACGAAGCTTAATTCCCAAATGGATTATAATGATAAAAATTTAGACCCTAACGAAAACGAATATTATCACATTGATGATAAACAGACACATTATTTGAATATTATACGTATAATTAGCTAGCTAGAACATTGAAGAAAATGCACACTTTTTCCTATAGATTACTATGATAATAACAGATGTTGAATTATAGAATGGATGAAGTTATAAGAATTTCACCTTATATAGAGTATACTATATATTTTAATTTTATTCTTAAGTCAATAAAGAAATTATTAAGCTATCTTTCATCATCTTAGCAATTTATTTTACAAATAGTATTTTTCCTTTAAAGAATGTACATATTTAATTTTCATATTTACTTCAATAAAATTTTTCTTTTTCTTTTAAAAAAAATGCAGGTATATTGTTTATTATTATGATTATTATTTTTCCTAGACAGTTAGTAGTGAATTAAATATATTCCTCTGTATACAATTTCTCCATTATTGATAACGCAGACGATTTATTTTTAAAAAGCGCTAAAAAAAATGTTTCCAGTTCTTTGGTTTCGTTTTTTTGTTTTTAATATTCTTTCTACTTATTTTTCTTCTGTATCAGAAAAATACTAATAAAACGTTATTAGATAATTATTTCCAACTTGGAAAATATTTTATTTCCTTAATTTAGGTAAAATAAGAATTTGCTTAATCCTTTTGGTTAATTCTTTCATTTTTAACTTTGTTTAAAAAAAACTCTAACTTTTACAAAACAATAAACTTTAAATGTAGAAAGTTTTCAATTGTAGAAAATAACATAAAATTTCAGAATGCCTTACCAAAACTGCTACCCATTCGTTTTAGATGAAATTTTAATTATCTTGCCAATTTATTGTTTTCAAAATAAATAATAATCTTACAAAATTTTGCACTGTTAAACTTTTTGGGAGACAGAAGCAGACTATCATAAAAAATTACTTCAGTATGAATTGGTCATTCTTTTTAACTCTAGTGACCTCTACCAAGAAATCATTTGATTATAACATAAACAAAAGAAAAAAAACTTATTACAATCATACAGTTTTCAGTATTATTTAAAATGTATGTCAAAGTAGTTTAATAATGAAAATAATAAATACATTCAAACCAACAATAATTATCTGTGATTTTCATTACACATAAATTATTTTCTTCAAATGAATCTACCAAAAATTTTTTTTTAAAAGAAAGATGATCTTAAAATGATTTCATTGATATTTATGGTATTTTTCTTCTTTCTATAATCACTCAAGAACTAACTACAGTTTTTTCACATCTATTTTAAATTATATTAATTTGCTCTTATAATAATATCTTCCTTAGATTATTCAAATCATTTTAAAAACATGATATTGCATTAGGAAATATATTATTTATTCACACAAACCATGTCTAGGTAAATGAATAGCACACTTTACTAACCAAATATTATTACATTCATTTTATTTTTTTTTATTTTTCTAAAGAACATTGATTTCATGCAGAAATAATGCTAAATAAAACCAAGTGCCAAAAGCACTGGGTTTATATATATAGTAATATATATATATATATATAAAGCACTGGGTTTATATATATAGTAATAATAATAAGTCAGATGTCACATGACTTATATATAGCTTGCACTTACAAATATGTAAAATTAAAAGCATGCTAATTAGCTCTGAATGCCTTCTCTTGTAGTAGCATTTATCATAAATAAATAAAAAAAGCTTGTTTAGAGCTAATTATCATGCTCTTAATTATATATATATATATGTGTGTGTGTTTGTGTGTGCGTGTCTGTGTGTGTGTGTGTATAATGTAATTTACCACAGAAAGATTATAATTTATTGCAAATAGTAATTGTAGCAAACAATAAGTATTAAAATGTTTTAATTTTAATTTTTGTCAGCATATTTCCCATTTCAAATTTCATCACATCCCAACTAACCACCTGTACAGAATTCAGATTATCCTTTCTTACTATACATGCATTTTATAAACAAATTTTATTTGTCATGAGAGTTACAAACATAAATATCTGAACTTCTATACCATTGTTTACAGTTCAAAATATATTGTTTACATCATTACTCAATAAGCATAAAGAGGATTTATAATTTATAACTCTTTTAAACTACATTTTTTATTTTCCATTTATTATTAACTTTAACTATTGCCTCATTTTTATCTATGATTTAGAATTATAATTATTGTTCTCACTACTATTATTTTGGAAGCTTAATTTACTATGATATTTATTTATTTTTACTTTGAAAAATTGTTAAAAATCCATGTAAGTTTTTTCAAAAAAATAATTTTATTAACTTCAATTTGTATTTGGGCAGAATATTTTTTACTTTTTTTTATTAGTATTTCATTGAAGTTCTATTAAACTAGAGGATTATTTGTTTCCTAATTTTCTTTTTAATTTATTTATTACAAACTCAAACATTTTAGACCCAATAAAACAAATCCTATTTTTTTCATAAATTCTGTATTTTCTCTGTTGTCTGATTGGTGAATCTATATTTGTCTGCAAGGTTTCCATGTGTCAAATTCACAATCAATTAAAAAAATTATGTTTGTACCAAGAAAGTAATTCTTCTAATAATAAACTGTAATTTTTATATATCAAATTCACATATTAAATAAACAGTTAATGACAGCTTTTTAGGCCAGCAAAATATCTTACATGCATGTATATAACATTAAAATGTTTTGTTTAATTTGCATTAACTCTTTAATAAAATTTGCTAAAGCAATCAAGTTAAAAAAATATTATAAAAATGATGGAGTGAAAACGATATCATTTTTGAATTATGCCATTAATAAACAATTTTATAGTTGTCCCTAATGCTCTCAAATTTACATATCAAATATAACAGGTAAATTTAAAATTTTTAATTTAGCTTCAGTAATAGTCTGGTGAACACAGCCTTTAGCTGAGTACATAAAGCTATTAATAAAGACAAATGTATTAATATCTTGTTTGATACCTTCCATGAATTTTTTTTTCCAATTTTTCAAGCGTAAATTTCTCACATTTATTTATATGATATATTAAAATCTTTATTTAATTTACATTAAATCTTTAAAAAATGTTTGTTAAAGCAACCAATTAAAAAATTACAAATATTATATTTAATAATTCATAAAATGTGAAGGAAGTAAAGCTGTCAAATTCACATATAAAAACAATGGACTTTTAAAAGTTCATGTACATGTGATAATAATGATAATAATAAAATCGTTTATTGTTCTCAACCAGTTCATTAAATGTTCAAACATCTAACATAATAGATCTGCCATTTACTTTTCTTTTTTATATCTATTCATTTCTATTTTTAAAATGTTAACAATACATTAAATTAATTAAAAATTGTATTTTGATTATAAAAGTTAGCATTTAATTAATTTCAAATAATCAAATTTATATGATTATTTGTATCAATATAAAAAGTTGTAGATAGAATATAATATGAATTGAACTTACAAATGTAAAATTTTAATAAATCAATAGATTATTTTTACTAATAAATATTATAACAGTAAGATTTGTACATCAATATAACAAAATCTGAAACACAGATAAGATATGCTAAAGCTGATTAAGTCTAGATAGTAAGATCCAGAGTTTGGCCAATGCTCACCCCTTCTCAGTGATTTAATACCCTATTGATGACATTTCCTAAATTACACATGAATTCAATTTAACCATGGACCAGCAGTAGCAACAGGGTGGAACAAAAGACTCAGGAAATAACTAAATTAACACTGAATTAGTTGGGAATACACATACATATGGCTAAGTAAAACAATATTACATTAATGACTAATTGCTAAATCTAATAAAGTGATCTTTATACATATATAATGATGTACATACAAACTAATATGGAGTTGGATATAAAACGAAATTATGGACAATAATGACATGAATTTTAATTTAATAATTTAATAAAGAAAATAAAAGATTAGAACTAAAATACACAAAATTATACAATTGGAACATGGAAGATTATGCTCACAGGCATTACATTGTTAATGAGATTAGGTTCCACATATTATCTCATTATAAGTTTTTAATAAAATGATGTGTGGTATTCAAGTATATGCCTATATTAATATGCCAAATTCTAGCTCTTTTGTAGTCTGCTAAATCATATGGAACATATTAGCCAAAGTTATATAATAAATCTTATAGTGCTTCTATGGTGTCTATCTATATGTAACAGATTAAGTTGAGCATGTAATCAGGCTCAGGGATATTCAGGTCAGTGTGTTAATCTAGATTGGGGTTTATCTTAATATAGAGTAAATATTTAATATAAGAGAGAGAAAACTGGTTTATTCTAGGTCTAATTATTTATACTACAGCACATATTAAAATTTTAATAAAAATTAAAAGTGTGACTGGGTCATTATTCACAGGCTTCAGCATCAAATGCTCAGTGCCCTAAAACTGAATGACTTGCTATGAATAAGAAGAGTAATTGTTCAAGGAGTTGGATAAGCATTAACATTAATAATATAAACTTTCGTGTTCCAGTTCTAACATAGCATGCTTTACCTGAACTAAGTGGCTAAGTGTAACCTCTTAGAGTGACTCATTAAGAAATATATAGCAAGCAGTAAATGTACATAATGTACTTAGTAAGGACACATTCACAACTTATATGTATATGTAATGCAAATACTTTGAATTAACTTAGCATGCTTTAACAATAGATAGTGTCTATTTGCATATCTACATAAACCAGTTCTCAAGTTTAGTATTTTAAATATACTAAGTAGGGACTAAATTAATTAGTAACCTAGGTTAAGATATCACCTGCATTTCTAATACATACAAATCTAAGGAAGATAAAGCATATTTGTGGGGCAATTACTGACAAAACTTTATAAATATGCTTCAATAATATCTCTGTGGCTAGTTCCTATGATATACAGATTACATATATAAAAAGTTATAATTTCTAACTAGAGATGAGCAAACTACAACTTTAACTACAGCATTACTGACAACTATAATATTAATTCACAAAATTAATCAGTATAAATAATAATATGATCTCAAAGCAGTGAGGGAAAGTAATTGAATTATTTAATATTTATTATCATGAAGATTTGAAAATATCTTTGCAGAGAAATAGGCAAAAATTACATATATTTATACTCACAGTTCTGAGTTATTTGGTATATTAAATGCATGTAATAGTAAAATGATAAAATTATAAAATAAATGGAATAGATCAAAATAGGCATAAAAGAACACAGATATATATGTATATATATTAACGGTCACGGCAAAGGAGCCTTTAACGTATCCACACTACAAGGGCACCATCTAGGCATTTGAACCTAGAAAAATTTATATAGTAGGCAGATACGTAAGTTAAGAATCGAAAATTTTATATATTTATATTATTCTGACCGTTTGCCCAATGTCACTAGCTCATAGAGTAGCAGAGATTTTAAACATTTTTATAAGTTTTAATAGATTTAGATTCTCAAAATATATTAATATTTAAAACAATAAAATAAAAGAAGCCACTGCCAGTAATTAACACACAAATAGATTTTTATTAACGCACATTTAAAATTGAGAAATAAATTTATTTTTAGATTTTAACATTAATAATTTTTTTAAATTTAAATTCAATTTACTATTTAAATAGACCGCACAGATGGTTATTTAAATTATTTTTTGGGGGTTAGATTGTTTTTTTTAATTAAAAAAACTTTTCCAAACCTTTCTTCAATTTCCAACCAAAAGTTTGTAGCCAACCCAATTTCAGCTTCCAGATATATATTTCACCAATGTAATAGGAAGATGCTAGCATAAAACCACGCTGACAGGAATGTGCATCTGACAGCGTGATATTATATGAAGGAAATGATCCATGTCCAGAACAGGAAAGCGCATCTGCCTGATTAAGGAATCATGTGTATATATATATTTTTAAAGAGTGCTATGTATGGGGGAGAGCAGTCTTTCTGCTGTCTTATAAATCCCTGTCCATAGACCTAGAAGGGGTCAATAGCACAAGAAATACATCTGCGACCATTTCAATGATATGACTGCCTCTTTGGGGACATGCATTTAGTTGGGCACATTGCCCTGTATGCTAAACATGCTTCACATTACATTAATATAAACATCCATATATCCCTCCACAAGCATTACCCTAACTACAAAACAAATAGCCTGAAATTAAAATCTCTTAAATTAAACATAAACGAATTTAAACATAGTTATTAATCTTTATCTATGCATCTATCTACACTCAACTTAAATTAAAACAAATTTTAATTAAAACATAATACACACACAAAAAAAATAAAGTGGAAATGATTGCTTAAACATCTACATAAAAAAATATCAATAATTGAATTTGCATTCTTTAATTCAGATAAGAGTTCTTATTTTCAGCTATTAATTCATTGCAATTTTAGAAAAGTTCTTATTAGATAGACCCAAGAGTTCATACTTTACGGAATGAATAGATTGAGAAAGTCCATCTTCGTGATCACTTTTGTAGATTTTGTCCTTCTTTGAAACAAAACCACTACTTGCCATTCATTTGGTCAGGAACTGTCATCAAGAGGCCTCAGCTGGTTTGTCCGGAAAATTAAATCTATTGCAGAATCCTACTTCGTGGAGTCTGCAATACAGTTACAGTTATAACAGTATATTAATAGTCAGCTCTAAGACAACAACCACCCATGAATTCAATAATTTTGGCTTTTACATTTTTATTGCAGATTTCCACATCGTGAAAATCTGCAATATAGCTAGTTATAACGATATATTCATAGTCAGCTCTCAGATAACAATTATAATAATCATTTTGCTTTTATATTTTTTTGGCCTCTTATCAGATCTTGGGATTCAACAAGCAAGATGTCACTAATCTTCTCATGGTTCAGAAATGGTCCGTGCTGTCATTTTCGTGCTTGCATTGGTCATTTAATTTCTTTGTACTCTCTTATCTGACCCTTTAATTTATTTTAAATGCCTCAAGTGCCAGTTTGCTTTTGAACAATCATTTAATTAATAAGACAATCATTTCCATTTTCTAAGATTATAGAAATCAACATTATTTCTATTTCCAAAAATATCAAATCTTTATATCTTTACTTTTTTACAAAAAAAATTACTTTCAAATATTTTTATTTTTTCAAATAGTTTTTAAAGTTGTCCATCATGCGATCTATATATACATTAAACAGTTTTTAAATTTCAGTTTTTGAGTTAAGTTTTTTTCTTTTTAATAAATCAATTTTTATTTATGATCCTTTTTATTTTAATTTTAAAATAATGCGATGGCATATTATATTCCGTTACAATATATATAGAGAGTTTAAAGTAGATTATTATAGCTTTTACATTTTAGGAGTGAATTTTATATTATAAGTTTTATATTCAGGCAAGATCAAGTTTTACAGAAATTAGCATTTAATAACTTTACTTACAGAGTTTAGAAAATGGATTTATAAAGGTAGATTTTGTAAATAGCTAGCTTTAAATAGATAATTGAAAGTTACAGTTTATAAACAGAGCTCTGTGGAAATTTATTAAGTTACCAGTTAGTCATCTTCGTTGCAGCTTCAGGCACATTGAAATAGTAAAGTTGGCACTCTTCTTCAATGGTTTGATGTTCATAGAGATTTTTACACTATGGGCTGCTTTGCTGAGTTATAGTTCATTGTATTTTGCAGGATCATACTCCCATTCCTGACAGGGATGAAGTGGCAAGTGGTTGCCTACTTACCCCACCATTTAAAAGGTAAAACATGCATGGTTTCGGCTTACAACTCAATTATAATATATATGACTATCTTTGGACTACAAAATTTGAACGATTTATATTTTTTTAATTCTGATCATCTAATTGTTTACAAGCTTGACCGCAGTTGGGAAACTATTAACTCATTTTAGAAAAATATATTTAATTACCAAACTAATTTTAATTCAGTTTTTTTCTACCCTTTTTCGCTACTGATTTATTATTACTGGTTGATTACATTTTGTTTATAACTTTATAAAATTCTGAAAATTGTTATTGAAATTTTGGATTTATAAAATTATTCTCACGCTATATTAGGACAACTACATGGTCTAGTTAAAAGTTGTTTATAACTTAAATTAAAAGCTGCATTTATAATTAGTCTAAAACTAATTCTTTCACTATATATGTAAGATGGTGTAATCAGGAATGTGTTTATATATATATATATATATATATATATATATATATATATATATTGTACCGGACCATACTCCCTGCGGAATTCTTTTCCTAATCTTGCACTGAGCATGAAGTGACCAAGATCTAACAGGTAAAGAAATGGATATCAATTTAGCCGATTTCTATACTCATATATATCAGTACTTCCGGCCAAACTGATAGAAAGAGTGGGTTGACAGGAATCTTCCAGTTAAAACACCCTTTAGTTGATCTCTTATTCTAATGCCCGAATATTTAGAACAATGGCAAGTACACACCTTTGAAAAATCTATTTACAAAATAGACCCTTGCGCGCCACTTCTAGAAAAGAATCAAAAAATGAATTTTTCACCCTCTTAGAAGGGTGTGCAATACCATATGTTCAGCGGAGCATAAGAATAAGATTTAACACCCCGGTAGAGCGATATCCCGTGTGGCTAGCTCAAGTCACTCTACATCCAGGGTCTTCAAATGGGTAAGTTAAATGATTATTACAGGTATGTGGTTGATAAGGAAAGAACACATTTTATCGATATAACTAATACTATAAAAACAAAACAAGTTTAATAATGTGATTAAATATTTATTTAGTCCCAAATACCCATTACCGTTTCATATAAATGATGATATAATAACAAAATACTAAATAATTAATTATCCCAATATATATAGATTTTCAAAGCGTTTAAATAGATAAAATCCAAATTTAAATAAGAACAATAATAATTCCATAAAACTATTGACAATGTTTATAAGTAATGGAAGTGGTCTGAGCTCTTTTTACCCAATAGAAATAAATTTTAAGTTGTGTAATTTGATATACAGATATGAGATTTTCGGTCATACAGGCATACGCTTTTACTGATAACTTTAAAACCTTTTTATTGATAGGAAATATAATAATAAAAACTATGCATATTTGCACAATGAAATATATCACTAATTTCATATTTTCAACAAGTCAATATGTTGCATTGGCTCAGATACCATATCGTAATCACCATAAGGTACTGTATCTATTTCCGTTTTGCCAAAGATAAATTTCTATACATGTATATACGTGCAGCCCAATTATACACCTACTATTATTTTAAATATAAAGTTATTAGAGTACTTGCTTATAGGGAATCTATAATAAATCAATCCCTTCTTACACTCATCGTGAGGTGTAGCAGTCACAAAACAAATAACTTAAAAAAGGATATACGGTTAAATACATTTTTTTTTTGATATTCAGCATGAGATATCATATTTACCGAATATAATAAGCATATGTACGCATACATATATATATATATATACATGCATATTTATATTTGACGAATTTCATGAATAACAACAACAGCAAAACGAATAGCAACAACAACAACAAAAAAAAATCTCATTGCAATCTTTGTTGAAAATACTAATTTGAAATAGAAACATTCACTCAAAGGATTTAAGTAAAAGCTTTACCATTTATGACTGCAATAACCGTCAATTTATACATATGCGAGAGACTCACTCATTTTTAAATGATAAATAATAATAACAAAAAAAAATATATCTAATCGGAAATAGAAAAGTTAATTATTTCAATGTTAATAAATATCTTAAAATAAACTTATATCTGCGTCTTCATTCTTCTCCTCTGGGCTGAGTGGGCTTCAAGTTAACTGGCTGTGTGGTGACGATTTCTTCCATTTAGTAAGGCGGCACTGGTCATCCTCCTGGGCGGTTGGAATTGGCGTGGTCACATCTGGGCGGCTTAAGACAGAGAAAGGGCGGTGCACTGTTAGTTGTCTACCCCATGGTCATTTTGCCGGAACCTCTAGTATATTGCTTCATATCCTCTTTTTTATATATATATCTAAATAGTAACGAGGATTATTTAATAAATTTTCCTAGGCTGTCTCCAATAGTTATTCGAATCCACAAAGACAAGAGTTCTTAAAAGAACTGTATAAAGGATTTGTTTTAACGAATGTCACTAATAGTACCATTCATAAATGACTCTCTAAGTAGCTGATCACTTGGAGAATTCTGGAGCAACGAAACGAATGACTTGCCCAAAATGGCTGCCAATGAAAGACTGAATCCCACAGCACTATCCATCCCACTAGCCCTCTGAGAAGCATGAATCAGCCAATCCTTTCAATTTATCTTATCATTTAGATTATAACATTCCTTATTGATTACTCAGACCACTTGCTCACAAAATCAATTCAAAAGAATTTTTAAAAAGATAACAGTTTAATTAAAGCATTATCAAACATTTTGCTTTTGATCAGATTTTTGCACAAGCAATTAACATTCTTAGTTTACAGAATAAAATTAGTTTTTAGAAAAGTAATTAAAAAAAAATATATGTACAATTATATTGGAACAATTGCTTTTCTCTATTTGAATTTTTCAGAGAAAGCCAAATACATAAAATAACATATCATAAAACATATACAAAAAGGAAATATAAAACCAAAAAATACATGAGTTTACTACAATATTTTCTATGTCAATTTCATATTATTTAAATTGGTGTGTGTGGGTATTTTAATGCTCAGACCACTCCATTATTAATATAGCACATTTATATATTTGTTGTGCTTAATATCTACAAATTCATAAATGTATCTGCTGTAATATTCTTTACAGCAGATTTTGTGCATGGACATTTGATAATGCCTGGCACAATACCCCCCTCTCCAATGAGACTTTTAAATGGGTATGACCATTTAAAGTCTTAAGATTTTATTATGAACTATACATGTGAGATGATCTCTAGAGCATCCTGGATGCTATGGTATGGGTTTCAGTGCCCAGGCATTGTATGTGCCCTTTATTCCCTGTTCTGTTTTAATCCAAAAAGCATTATTCCCACTGCAGTCCACAATTTCGAAAGGTCCTTCATAAAGGTTAAAACATTTTTTACACTGGAACTTTTCTGGAATGCTCACATGAGGCGTTCTGACCATCACTCTATCCCCTACCTTGAATTGGTAGTTTTGCATGCTGTGTTTCCTTTTGTTTCTTCTGAGACTCATCTTATGCATCTGGGCTTGAGCCTTTTTTTTATCTAATTCCATATCAATTGTTTTGTCTCTGCTCCCTGGGAAATTTGCCTTGAAGAGTTTTGGTACAAATTTTCCAAAATGTAGCTGTGTTGGAGGGAATCCAGTGGATTCATGAACAGACCAGTTTATATAATTTAGTATCTGAGGTAGCTGTTTTACCCATCCCTTGTGGTTTGTCGGTAAGTATGTATGAAACAGCCTTCCCAACTCTCGCATAACTCTTTCACAAGGATTACTTTGGGGGTTACGGATCGATGTAAGTACGTGTTTAACTTGCCACTTAGTAACCCATTTGTTCCATTCTTCTGATACAAAAGGGGTTCCATGGTCTGTCAGGATCATTTCTGGTTTCCCAACTGTGTTAAAATGTGAGGACTCTAGAACTTTTATAGTTTCACGTGTTGTAGTTCTTGCTAAAGGGTAGGCTGCCACAAATTTGGAGAAAAGGTCATATACAACGAGTAAATATCTTTTTCTATTGAAGGGTGGCAGAGGACCATAAAAATCCATGGCCATTATTTCCTTTGAGTTGTTAGGGATGATTGATTTCATTGGAGTTGTGTATGCTCTATTCAGTGGTTTTGCACGCTGGCATATTTCACATTTGTTCAAAATCTTTATTACGTCTCGGTGCACCCAGGCCAATAGAACCAGCGCTTGAGGCAATATTCAGTTTTTGGGGGTTCCATAATGTCCATATAATCGGTGAATGTAATCAGTGAGAAGGCCCCGAATGGCTGGTGGTACCATCACTCTCCATTCATCAATGTCTTCTTGAATTTGGTAATATAAAACCTCCTTTTCTATCTTGTATCGGCACTTCTTACCTAGCGTACTGTCATCCTTCTGAGGAGATTGGGTATACGGTGTTATGATCCGGTTTAAGTCCTTATCTTCATGCTGTCTCTTTGACATTTGTTTTAGATGTTCCTCTATGTCTTTGTCCTTACATGATATGCTCATCATGTATGCATGATCTATCTTCAGGTGTTGTTGTGGTTGAGTTTAAATGGGATGATGACTGAGGATGTCAGCCACCACATTCTCAGCTCCTTTGCAATGTTTCACCGTATAATTAAACTCTTGGAGAAACAAACTCCAGCGAACTAGTCGGCTATTAGTGAGATAGCTGTGATTTAGAAATTGAAGACTCTTGTGGTCTGTAATTACTATCACTTCAGAGCCTAGTAGCATAGGGCGAAATTTCTCAAATGCCCATACGATTGCAAGGGCTTCTTTTTCTGTAACTGTGTAATTATGTTCAGGTCCTTTCAACAACCTGCTTATGAAGTACAGGACCCCTATCTGTCCATCTTGCTGAACTTGGGATAGTGTGACACCCAATCCATATGCACTGCTATCAGTTTGGAGTATAAAGGGTTTGTCGAAGTCTGGGTATGCCAGCACTACTTGTTTTATGAAACCCCTCTTAATCTCAGAAAATGCTTCCTCTTGTTCACTGGTCCAGTTCCAACAGGTATCTTACCTGAGTAATCTTAATAAAGGTTCCATTCGGTCAGCAAATTTTTCACAGAACCTGTTGTAAAAGTTGCATAGTCCTAAAAAGGACCGAATGTGCTTTCGAGTTTTAGGTACAGGGAAGTCATTTATTGCACTGATTTTATCAGGGTGAGGTTTGATTCCTGTTCGTCCCACCAAATGACCCAAAAATTCTATCTCCTCAGAGATCAATATACTCTTTTTCAGATTGATTTTGATTCCTTTAGCTTCACATTCTGCAAAAAATATTTGTAAATGTTGGAAGTGTTCTTCCAGAGATGTGGATGCTACTACGACGTCGTCCACATATATTGTTAAAATTTTCTTGATTTCCTGAGACAAAACTTGGTCCAGACATCGTAATAAACCTGCACCGCTATTAACTAAGCCAAAAGGCATTCGATTAAATTGATATGTGTGGCCTCCATATCTAAAAGGTGTGTATTTGGGATCTGTGTGATGTAATTCTATCTGCCAGTAGCTAGCAGTTAAATCAAATGTGGAAAATATTATTTTGTCTTTAAATTTCATGAGTAATTCTTGCATACGAGGTGGAATAGTACAATCTGGTATTGTCACCCTGTTAAGTTGGCGTGCATCAAGGCATAACCGCACGGATCCATTTTTCTTTCTGACCACCACTAGGGGGTTACAGTATGGGGAAAAGCATTTATCAATGATGCCCCATTCCAACATTTGTTCCAGCTGTTTCTCCACCTCCTCCTTAAATTTGTGTGGTATGGGGTAGGATCGCGCTTGGAACGGTTCTCCTGGTTTCAATCTGATTCTTTGTTTATATCCTTTAATGAGCCCAGGACTATCAGAAAATATGTTTTTATAAGTATAAAGCATAGATTTGAGTTTTTCTGTCTCAGTGGCAGAAGTCAGTTTTGCTCCATTTGCCTTTTCTTCCATCAGCTCCATGTCCAGTTGGGTCATACAACATGCCTCAGTATCATCATGTAAGTGGGGTGTTAGCATTTCAATTTGTTTGTCATTGCACACTACCAGCTGATGTTCATAATCCAAAATGCATCTGTTTTTGTGTAGGAAATCTGAACCCAACACAACTTCATGGAGAAGACTGGTCATTATTAAGAACACTTGGTATACCATCTTATGCTGTATGTGCATCTGTACCCAAATTTGCTTAGGCAGAAGTTTTGCTTTCCAGTTGTTTGCTAATGTTATTTGTTCTGTCTTCAAAGTTAAGATTTCTATGCTTGGGTTTTTTGCTACAATGCGGTGGTATAGATCTTCTGATATTACAGATATTTGACTGCCCGAATCCAGCATGGCCATGACTTCAAGTCCCTCCATTGTCAGACTGATCTCAGGACAACTTTGAGGAGCATATTCAGGCACTCTATCTTCCCATGAACATATCAAGTTTGATATTTCTTTGTCCATATTAGTCCATGGTTTTATGATGTGGCCACAGAACTCTTCATTTTTGTTCCTGTTTGTGTGATTGGTATGTTTATCTTCCCAAACATTTGCTGATAGCCTATATTGTTGGCTCATGTCTATCTCATTTAATAATTCATCCATTTGTTGCACTGAATTTGTGCTTGCGGTGAGCACCATTTGTTCAACATGAAGTGGCAAATTACGGCAGATTATCCTGACTATTCGCCCCTCTGATATGTGGCATGCTTTCAGTGTCTGAAGTCTAGCTGCTTGTCTTCTGAAAAATTTCGAATAATTTTCGCCAGTATTCTCTTTATATTTTTCCTGCATGACTTGTTGCAGGATCATATCTTGGCACTGCTCACTCCAAAAACTTTTTAACAATACCTTTTTATAATCCTCAAATGTTTTGGGATGGTGGAACAAGGACTGCCACCATGTTAGAGCATCGCCATGGAGGTGATTGTAGGCAATTGCCAGTTTTCCAAAGTCATTAATTTGATTCACTGGGAAATATGTTTCTAAGCTTTTAATATGCTCAATAGGGGCTTCATCTGTTTGTCCCTCAAATATCTTTATTTTTAAAAATTGGTTTTTATTGCAAAAGTAAGATTGTCCCTTTTCTCTTTCGTGTATCTCATTTTTAAAGCTATAAAATCTTGTTTCGATTTCCTTTGACATTTCACGTTTGAACTCCTCCATTCTTTGGTTCGTGTATGCAGTGTTTTCCGAGAGTTGTTGAGTCAGTTCATTTATCTTTTGTGGTATTCTGGCCATTTCTTGTTTTATATACACTAACGTTTCTTCCATTATGTTTTATTTTTAAACACGCAGTACACCGCGCACCTAACTCTGCCTTATTCCAATCGCCGATTATGTGTCTTTTCTACGCCCTGTTCCAACCACTCCGCCCATGTCCACCTACATATATCTAACCTTATTTGTAGATAGTAAAAAAAAAAATCAAGTTTAACGTACGAAACTCTATTTCGTTATGCTAGTATAAAACACATTTTATTATACCCATTCTTTTTAAAAAAAAAAAAAAAAAACAAAACAAAAACATCTTCAAGTATAAGTTATTTTAAATATTACACAATTTTGAAAAACGGGTCTTATACTTATATCTAAAATGTCTATTTTCTCTCCCTTTCAAAACAAAACAAGAAAACAACAAATTCAACTGTAAGTTATTCTAAAAATATTACGCTATAATAACCTATTACTTTTATTTGTAAAACCTCCGACCATTTATATATGTATATATACAGCGTGTGACCTACTTTCCTCCACTCATTCGTTTAATAATTTTTATATAGTTTATTTCTATTTTAATTACACATGAGACGTCAGTTTTTACTCAGTTTAAAACGGCAACTTTATTTATCTAATAAAATGTTAGCGACTCTGTTTAAAGTGAAAATTGTTAAGCAATTATTAAGATGAAAGAATCAATACTCTATATAACAAAATATCAACGTCAATATATTACATGTATACTTATTTAAAATAACTTCGAAGTCTATTTTATTTATCCGGTATATTTATAGAATAGAGTGTGAGCATTTGATTTATTGCTAACAATTTGAATCATAAATATATATTAAATATCCATCGCTACAAAGAATAAACTATCATTTTGGAACTGCAAATTTCTGAGTAAAATATTTTTAATTAACTAAGAATATCTTCAAAAAATATATATAGCAAACTAAGCGTGTTCATTTGTACGGCCTATTAATTACACTATATATTTAGAAAAAAAACAACAACTAACGATCAAACTTTATATAACTTCTCATATTTAACATTTAATTTAGTTTTTATTTCACCTAGATAGAGTTTATATATACCTACGGCACGTAAATTATTTTTACCGTTATTTACACATTTCTATAATTTAACTTGTTCTTTCCTTAATTGTACCATTTTTTCATTTAAAATACGTTGTGCGCCAGTTTTACTGTACCGGACCATACTCCCTGCAGAATTCTTTTCCTAATCTTGCACTGAGCATGAAGTGACCAAGATCTAACAGGTAAAGAAATGGATATCAATTTAGCCGATTTCTATACTCATATATATCAGTACTTCCGGCCAAACTGATAGAAAGAGTGGGTTGACAGGAATCTTCCAGTTAAAACACCCTTTAGTTGATCTCTTATTTTAATGCCCGAATATTTAGAACAATGGCAAGTACACACCTTTGAAAAATCTATTTACAAAATAGACCTTTGCGCACCACTTCTAGAAAAGAATCAAAAAATGAATTTTTCACCCTCTTAGAAGGGTGTGCAATACCATATGTTCAGCGGAGCATAAGAATAAGATTTAACACCCCGGTAGAACGATATCCCATGTGGCTAGCTCAAGTCACTCTACATCCAGGGTCTTCAAATGGGTAAGTTAAATGATTATTACAGGTATGTGGTTGATAAGGAAAGAACACATTTTATCGATATAACTAATACTATAAAAACGAAACAAGTTTAATAATGTGATTAAATATTTATTTAGTCCCAAATACCCATTACCGTTTCATATAAATGATGATATAATAACAAAATACTAAATAATTAATTATCCCAATATATATAGATTTTCAAAGCGTTTAAATAGATAAAATCCAAATTTAAATAAGAACAATAATAATTCCCTAAAACTATTGACAATGTTTATAAGTAATGGAAGTGGTCTGAGCTCTTTTTACCCAATAGAAATAAATTTTAAGTTGTGTAATTTGATATACAGATATGAGATTTTCGGTCATACAGGCATACGCTTTTACTGATAACTTTAAAACCTTTTTATTGATAGGAAATATAATAATAAAAACTATGCATATTTGCACAATGAAATATATCACTAATTTTATATTTTCAACAAGTCAATATGTTGCATTGGCTCAGATACCATATCGTACTCACCATAAGGTACTGTATCTATTTCCGTTTTGCCAAAGATAAATTTCTATACATGTATATACGTGCAGCCCAATTATACACTTACTATTATTTTAAATATAAAGTTATTAGAGTACTTGCTTATAGGGAATCTATAATAAATCAATCCCTTCTTACACTCATCGTGAGGTGTAGCAGTCACAAAAAAAATAACTTAAAAAGGATATACGGTTAAATACATTTTTTTTTTGATATTCAGCATGAGATATCATATTTACCGAATATAATAAGCGTATGTACGCATACATATATATATATATACATGCATATTTATATTTGACGAATTTCAGGAATAACAACAACAGCAAAACAAATAGCAACAACAACAACAACAAAAAAAAATCTCATTGCAATCTTTGTTGAAAATACTAATTTGAAATAGAAACATTCACTCAAAGGATTTAAGTAAAAGCTTTACCATTTATGACCGCAATAACCGTCAATTTATACATATGCGAGAGACTCACTCATTTTTAAATGATAAATAATAATAACAAAAAAATATATATATATCTAATCGGAAATAGAAAAGTTAATTATTTCAATGTTAATAAATATCTTAAAATAAACTTATATCTGCATCTTCATTCTTCTCCTCTGGGCTAAGTGGGCTTCAAGTTAACTGGCTGTGTGGTGACGATTTCTTCCATTTAGTAAGGCGGCACTGGTCATCCTCCTGGGCGGGTGGAATTGGCGTGGTCACATCTGGGCGGCTTAAGACAGAGAAAGGGCGGTGCACTGTTAGTTGTCTACCCCACGGTCATTTTGCCGGAACCTCTAGTATATTGCTTCATATCCTCTTTTATATATATATATATATCTAAATAGTAACGAGGATTATTTAATAAATTTTCCTAGGCTGTCTCCAATAGTTATTCGAATCCACAAAGACAAGAGTTCTTAAAAGAACTGTATAAAGGATTTGTTCTAACAAATGTCACTAATAGTACCATTCATAAATGACTCTCTAAGTAGCTGATCGTTTGGAGAATTGTGAAGCAACGAAACGAATGACTTGCCCAGAATGGCTGCCAACGAAAGACTGAATCCCACAGCACTATCAATCCCACTAGCCCTCTGAGAAGCATGAATCGGCCAATCCTTTCAATTTATCTTATCATTTAGATTATAACATTCCTTATTGATTACTCAGACCACTTGCTCACAAAATCAATTCAAAAGAATTTTTAAAAAGATAACAGTTTAATTAAAGCATTATCAAACATTTTGCTTTTGATCAGATTTTTGCACAAGCAATTAACATTCTTAGTTTACAAAATAAAATTAGTTTTTAGAAAAGTAATTAATATATATATATATATATATATATATATATATATATATATATATATATATATTGGAACAATTGCTTTTCTCTATTTGAATTTTTCAGAGAAAGCCAAATACATAAAATAACATATCATAAAACATATACAAAAAGGAAATATAAAACCAAAAAATACATGAGTTTACTACAATATTTTCTATGTCAATTTCATATTATTTAAATTGGTGTGTGTGGGTATTTTAATGCTCAGACCACTCCATTATTAATATAGCACATTTATATATTTGTTGTGCTTAATATCTACAAATTCATAAATGTATCTGCTGTAATATTCTTTACAGCAGATTTTGTGCATGGACATTTGATAATGCCTGGCACAATATATATATATATATATATATATATATATATATATATATATATATATATATATATATATATATATATATATATATATATATATATGAGATTTCAATAAAGTAAGCCATAAAATTGTCAAATAATTTAGACTAAATTACTTTTTAAACTCGCAATTTTTAAAATAAATATATATCTGTAATATATACATATACTATTTCCATTACAGATTTACCACTCGCATATATATGTGAGATCCTGCATATAGTAATTTAAGGTTGTTTCGATGGGTACTCTGAGAGGCTTTAAATCTGGCTTAGGTATGAGGTTAAAGTAAATGAAACAGACAAGTGATCAAAATTGACTGTTACAATATATGAAACAATATTTTAATTTAATACCTCAAGACTTATTCTAGATAATATTTTGAAAGAAATATTTCTGAAAATTTGATTTATTATTCAGTATAATCAGATAGTAAAGCCTTGATTGGTTTGGTGCAATAGTAATATGGTACGTTATGGAACTGAAAGTCTATATACATTATCCAGATAGATAACTCAATATCTAGCAAACCTTAAACAATAAATCATTTGATAATATATGTTTATTTATTAGGCATTAAATAAATACAATTTATAATATAAAAAAAAAGCAAATCACATATAAAGTGACATTTTTTATAAGCTTGTATTTGCAAAAATGTAATACAGAGAGCATACCAATAGCTCAAACAAGCTCTTAATTGATAGATGCAGTAAGAGAAAATATTTAAAATCTCTATCTGGAACATTCTTGTCTCCAGACCAATTGGTTTCGAGCTTTTGTCTCACCTCATTGAAGAGCTAGAATATTCAGACATTAGATCTAAAATATCAACTCAAAATTCAGCACTTATTTCGTATGTAATATTTAAATAGAAACTCTGAAGTTTTTGGACATGAAAATGTCTTTTATTCCAGCTATTACCATTAAGACTTTGGCTATGCTGAAGCTATTAATATATGATACATCTGAATTTTGTTCAGTCCAATATAGCTATTTCAGTTAGACAGCTGGAGTAAAAGATATTTTCATGTCCAAACACTTCAGAGTTTCTACTTAAATATTACATATAAAATTAATGCTGGATTTAGAGTTGATATTTTAGATCTAGTGTCTGAATATTCTAGCTCTTCACTGAGGTGAGCCATAAGCTCAAAACCAATTGGTCTGGAGATAGGAATGTTCCAGACAAAGATTTTAAATATTTTCTCTTACTGCAGCTATCAAGTAAAAGCTTGTTTGAGCTATTGGTATGCTCTCTGTATTAAATTTATAATATTTTATGTGATGTAAAATTGTATAGTCTAAAAAACCATATGACTTTAAATTGTGTTTAAATATTCTACACTTTTGACACCATATTATACAACTGTAAATTTATTTATTTTTCCCATACATAACTTCTTATAATCTTGTGTTACCAAATCATTTCTTCAGAAAGTATTGTTTTTTTCTCCTATATTATTTTTATCAAAGAAATTTAATTAAAAAGTTATTCAATTAAACCTACTGTTATTTCATCATACTTCCCACTCTTTTCATAATGCCATAAACAAACAAAATAATTTCATTTGTTTTTTGTTATTATTTATTTAAATCTAAATAATAAATTATTTTATTCTAAGATCATTTTAAAATGTCTAACAAATATTTCTGTACTTTTTCATAAATAAATATAAACTCTTCCCATATATATATAATTACTTCACACAATATTAATCCAAACACAGTAAAAAAAAATATTTTACATATAATTTATTCAGAAATACTTTCAACTAGCTCAGTAGCCATTGTCAACTATTCAAAATTCAAAAAATAACATTACAATAATACATCATATAAATATTTTCCCACAATTCTTCAATTTTATAACTACCACAATATATATATATATATATATATATATATATATATGGTAGTTATAAAATTGAATATATATATATATATATATATATATTGTCATGATATATAAATATGCTGTTACATTAATTTAAAATAAAAACTTTTAAGTTCGCAAATAAAAATAAATTTATTAAAAACTAAAAGGTAAAAAAATTAAAGAGTTGTTAAACATGTATATATATATATTTGCACAGATGCAAAACTTTAAAAATATTTCTTTTTTAAATAAAAAAAAAAGTATTTGAACATACTTTTTTAGAAAAAAGTATAAGAAAAAGATAAAATATTTTTGTAAATGGAAATGATTGTTTTATAAATTAATTGAAAAGCAAACTAGCCCTTGGGGCTCTTATATAATTAAAAAGTCAGAGGAAAGATATAGATATGAGAACAAAAGAATTAGCTTGACCAATGGAAGCATGAAGCCTCAGCTCAGACTCTAATGAAAATGATGGATTAGTGACGTTTTGTTTGTTGTATCCAGAGAATGATTATAAAAAAAAATATTGAAATTAAGGACAGTTCCAGACAGTTCCAGCTTGATTTTTTGCGAGAAGAGTGATAAGATGCACTTGTCGCTCTCTCTCACTTGTGTCAAATAAAATGACTGTAATACCATGATTGACCAGATTAGGCCTCCTCCAGAAAAACAGACCAGACTTTAAATAGACATAGCAGGAATCGGCACCAGGAACTGTGATTCTCCTTCTGTAAGACATGAACTATAAAATTTAAAAATAATTAAGAACATTAGTTCAAACTTTTAAGATTCAGCTAACCTAAATTTAAAAATGAACTCTTATCTGACTTTCAAATTTTCAAATTGATAATTAATGTTTAAATTATATATATATATATTTGAGTTTGCTAAAAAAGAAAAAATCATTTCCATTTTTATTTTTATTAATATTGTATAAATTATTTAAATGCATTAAATTTAAGCTGGGCATAGATGCTTGCATAGATTCGTTCACATTTAATTACATTTTTGTTTTCATATATGATTAAAATATATAGACATTCAGTAAATAATGATATCTTATATTGAATATCTAAAATGTATTTATTCGGATGTATTTTGTAGTTATTGGTGTCAATGGAGCATCTTATGATGAATGCCATTGGGTTTTTAGTGAATTCCCTCTGCAATTACATCAATGACTTTATATTTTGATCATTTATGTTTATGTTGAAATGTTTTTGGGCGTGTAATTTACGTAGTCGATCTATACTCAACATTAAACAACAAACTTTTATAAAATCCATCTGTGCGAATTTATATAATTGTTAAATTTAAGTTGGGCATGAATGGCTATAGAGATTGTTAAAGTTATATTAATTAATTAGGGGAGGGTAATCTTAGGTTATTTGTTTCATAGTTAAATGGGGCCAATGGATTGAATATATTGGTGTAATTAGTAGATGTAGTATGAGGTTTGCTATGTGCAGAATCGCAGTATATGCCACACACACCCTGTTTGCCTATGGAAGGGATAGTAAGATGAAACGCGGTCCCTTCCTATGGAATTTTTTTTATTGTTCTTCTTGCCATACAGATGTAACATTCCTGTATTGGACAAGAGTAAATGTCTTCTCTAACTCTACTTACTGTTCAGATGTACATTTCTGACAGTATAGTATTTAGTGCTGTCGTATTATCATGCTACATTGAATACATCTATATATCAGATGGATTGGCGCTGGTTTGACTGCGAACTTTTGGCCTAAGGTTAAATAAGGGATAGAATATTTTCTTTTCAAATGCAAATCTATGTAGTTTATTCATATTCGACCATCTTAAAATAAATATAAAATTTATCTGTGTGGATGATTTCAAATCTTAAAATAATAATTTAAATTAAAAGTTAATATTAAAATCCAAATAATAACTGTTATTCCTCAAATTCTAAAATGATTATATATGTGCGTAATAAATGATGTTTGTATATTAATTTCTGGCAGTGGCTTATTTTATTCTTTTTTTAATATTAAAAATAGTCTTAGATAAGAATTTATAAATATAAATCTCTGCTACTCTGCTGAGCTAGTGACAATGGGCTAATGGTCGGAATCAACCAACATAATTTTTTTTTAATTACGTATCTGCCCACTATATAAATTTTCTAGGTTCAAATGCCTAGTGGCACCATGTACTGCAGATATGTTAAGACTCCTGTTCTCCCCGATCGTTATAATATATATATATTGTAACTTAAATAAACTAAGAAAACATTCAAATATAAATATTACCACTTTATACCTGGATAGTAGCCATAGTAAATAAATATCAAAATGATGAGTAGGATTAAAAGAAACATATTTCTATAATTGAATTTCTCAAGATATCACAATATCAATAATTACAAACAATAATGCCTGGAGACTAATCATTTAAGGTGTCTGGCCTATTTTAAACCCTGGTTAGGCAGGCATTGTATCATCAATAAACAAGTAGAAACCATAAACAATTATTAAGAACAAACTATTATAACTCTGGAAATAACATCAAGTGGGTGAGTACACTGGTAACTCAATAAAATATTTTCTCAGGTATACATACGGTTCACTTTCACCTCGTGGTTTGATGTCAAGTGCATATTTAAGTAATTAACAAGTGAATATGGTCTAGCAGGGCAACACTAGATTATCTGAACCTAGACACAGTTATAGCTTATAACCTTTTTACATATACCAGGTTTGAATCCTTTTTGATACTTTATTTCTCACAAAAATAGAGGATTTTGCTTATAGATCCATATCACTGTATGCACTAATATTTAAGTAAACATAAATCATCCTTAAACTAAATTGGAGTATATAAATTTCATTAGATAGAAATTATTTCCTAGATCTTAACATAATAAATGTGTTTCAATATTTTTTATAAATTTTACTAGCTCAGATTATATTATTAATTCAGGATGGCAATTCACTCATCCTTGCATGAAATAGATGATGGAATGGTGGTTATTACAATTATTCACAAATGTCAACTAAATACCATGAAATCACTATTTATTTATGGCCTTTAAACATTTATCTATTCCACTAATTAAAATGGGATTATGATGATGACAATGATAATGATAATGTTTTCAAACACAGCTTTAAGACTAAGCCTAAACATAAACCTAATTTTTATAAAGAAATTCATAATTATTGCTTAATTTTAGTATATCTAATTGGAACTTAAATAGCTAATATTCACCTTGATGATGAATGATCACAACTAATAAAAAAAATACTCTTAATAAAATATATACGCCTCATTTAATAAAACAAATTAACATTTATTACTGCATTTCTAACATATACATAAAAATTTCTATATCTACATGAAAATTGATATTAACAATAACAACAATAATCATAATCGACTGTTTTAAAATCATAACATTAATTTTAAATTCTTCCCCCTTTCCCATAACTGGTATAATGTATATTAAATTGGATGTCAAATTTGCTAAGATTCTCACTCCACCAGAAAATATCTCAAAAAAAAAAATAAACACTCTTTTTTTATCTTTTTTCTTTTGCACACATACCTTTATAATCTAACATGTAAAGTAGAATGATTATAAATAAATGTTAGTAAAATTGGAAAAAGCAAGTTTTTTAGAAACAAGTTTTAAAGTACCTTTTTCTCCCCCTCCCTTCTAAGCTCTGAAATGCTATACTTTAACTTAAAACACAAATAATCCAATATTTTACTACTGCTTCTTATTTTACATTCACACACAATTACATATATGCAATAAGTATTATTATCTATGCGTGTTTATCCCCATGAAAACTAAAAGATTATTTAAAGCCAAAATAATAATACAAAAAAAATAATAATAATATTTCACATATCAATAACATTTCATAACTTTAGGTTAATAAACAATTATAATTTTAGTAAATATAAAATCATTAATGAAGCTTACGGTTATCACTAGTAAGAAATTCTTGGTTTCAATCGATCTTAGCTGTTTTAAAAGTTCTGAGATAACAAACAAAAATATACAACTTTATTGCTAAAGTTTTACTAAGTCTCTGATATCATAAAAAAATATATATAAAAAAATTCATATTACCAGTTCTATTCTTTGGTAGCAACTTCCAATGATTCAAATTTATCTTGTTTAATGTCTATACTTCGGCAGCAACAATTTCCATGTTTCTTTGGAACTGTCTCTTTAAGTGTATAATTATTTGATGGTGATGATTCTACTGAGGTTATTTGCTTCAATGGGAATCGTATTGGCACTGGAACTTTTCTTCCCTTCCTATTAAGCATGATTCTTTTAATTGATGAAGTATATCAGTTGTCTTCAGGTTTATACTTTTTCTTGGGTTTAAACTCAGTCACTGGATTCAATTTGTAGTAGATGATTCAATTTGTACTAGATGATTTAATACTTATCAATCAATTAATCATTTTCCTTCAGCTTTTATGCAGGTGAATCTTTTCTCTTACTGAAAATATCGCATTTTCTTCAGTCATCAGTCATCAGGTGTATAATATTTGAATTTCAGACAAGACTTTTTTATTATTCTTTTTTTCCCTTCCTATATGATGTGCTAGCTCTGGGGGCCAAAAAAGCCCAAGATGACCTATATATTTTTCCTAGCCCGATATCCTTATACTTTAATCTTCAAAAACATTATATTAAAAAAAAGATTTTAAAATTGATATTTGATGAATCAAATGCTTGTCTCTTAGTTTCAATATTTTTTTAAAAATCTCCTTTACTGATTTTTCCCAGATAGGTTTTATACTTGATTTTTTCAGCTAACTTGTTTTTAGATTCCCAGTTCACTGGAACCTGTTAAAAATCACACTCTCTCGATTATTCAGATTAATCCTGTTTTGAAGTAAAAATTGTCTTAATCTTTTTTCTTGACATCTCTATTACAAATGTAACACCTAAAATTTGAGCTGCTTTCTTTGATCAAGCTGATGGGTGAATTTTAAAACTTAGTGCTCTCACTAAGCCTTAACAGAAAAACAACCAATCTTTATAAAAACAAAATTGTTACAAAAATATATATCTAATTTAACATATTTTTTCCTTTAATGCAAAAATTATTGAATAAAAAAAAATAATTTGACAGATTTAACCCTTCTTCTTTTTCAACATATAATAAATGTAAATTTATGTATGTAATATATCCAAGCACACACTGTCATTATTCCAATCATTTATAAAACTGGCTGACTACAATAATCTGAATAATTTTTCTTTAGAAATTTATAATTTTAATATCCAAATTTAAATTCTTAATTTTCAAATCCCAAACTATAACTCTTAAACCCCAAATTATAATCATAGATAAACAGAATAGAAACAGATAATAATAAAATAGAAATAGAATAAAATATTAGAATTTAGTAAATGTAGGTTAGCTTTGAAGAGAGTTTAATATTTGAAATATACAATGATAATTAAACAGTTTACACACACACTTCCTATATATGTGTTATTACTCTATTTTTTTTACAAAAAAAATTAAATATTGAATAACTAACCTTGTATACTACTCTTTTTGAGTTTTTTATCAACACACAAACAAATAAAGAGCATAACTGTTGTCCCACTCTCTTTCTGTCTTAAGCTTTTAGAACTGGATCTTGTAGGGTTTAAACTTGGGTGCCCTACAGCTACCTTTACTATATAAAAATGTGATGATGATTTTTGTTTCACATTTTCTTTCATGCACATTACTACAAATTTAGCTAATGACTAAATTGTAATGGCACAACATATATATATATATATATATATATATATATATATATATATATATATATATATATATATATATATATATATATATATATATATATATATTATTATATTTATTGTTTTCACAGTTGTATGATGTAGATAAATTATAACTTTTTGGGCTGTACCATGTAATATTTTCTATTGAACAATCGATATTATCTCTCTCTTCTCTCTCTCTCTCTCTCTCTCTCTCTCTCTCTCTCTCTCTCTATATATATATATATATATATATATATATATATATATATATATATATATATATATATATATATATATATATATATATATATATATATATATATATTATAGCAGAATCAATTTGATTGCACCTTGAATCAATAATGCTTATTAAATATTGTGTTAAAAATAATATATTAAATTGACTTATAAATTTATAGTATGTTATCTGTGCATGCAGGACATATTAAATATAAGAGTAACTTAATTAAGTGGGTTAAGAATTTACAAGAAAAATTGGTTTATAGATTTTATAATATGTCAAATATTTTGTAAATAAGATATATTTGATAAAATTGTCATTAATGAAATAGTAACTCATATTATGTAAAGGAAGACAGAAAAACTAGTTTTAGTGTATGCATTTGAATTTAATTGCAAGATTTAAGAAAATATATAATATATTGTGACTCTTTCAAATTAGCCTATTAGGATTTTAAATAAACATTTGTTCTTTTTTATAATAAAATGAATGAAAAATCTAAGTATATTTTTAAAAAGTATAAAGCACTATAATTAAGAATGTTAGAAAACAATTTTTAAAAGTCTGTCATGATTTTTTCTTTTTTCATATTGATTCCTTACATAAAAAAATTAAAAAAATGTAAATTATATAATCATTTATAAAATAATTTAAGATATGAAAAAAAATATTTATCATTAAACACATTTTATTAAATAAAGGGCATTAAAATTTTGTAATTTGATTTTAATATGTTTTTTGATAAAAAATTATTAATTACGTAGTAGGTGTTAAAAATAAAAACATGTGAGGTATAAATAGGGCATAAAGCAAAAGTGACAAAAGTTTAGCCTAATGAAAGCCTTTTGTTTAAGAAGAAATCAGTGTAAATTGACTTCATGAAGAGAAGAAAAACTGCTGGTTAAAATTGTTTTCCTCAATAGCTTTGAATAATCAAATATTCATAATTGAAAGTATTTTTCAATATTTGAACCACCTCTGACATGATGAAAACAATAGCTAACCAAGACTGTATATCATGAATGGCTAGAAAACTTTAATCACAGTGATGGAAACAACTGAACTATGCAATCATATCCAGACAAATGTTGAAGTTTTCTAAATTATGGTGTTGTCTACCTTAATAAAAAATCAAGCCACAAGAAAAGAAATGTTTTCTGCAGTAGTCATCACCATTACTAAAAGAAGATAACCATAATTTAAAATATTGCTATAAATTTATTTCCATATATACTATAAGTATCATAACTGTAGAAATCATGGTGTAAAACTTTAAAAATTAAGATATTTGGTGTGATCTTATCTTTATAGTTAACTATAAGATCTTAAGTTTGAATATTTATAATAAATTTTTCTTTTATTTCAGTATTTTGTATTGTATTTATTATATTTATTGGGTATAAATTTCTATTTTATTTACCTATTGTAAATAAAATGTACTTTGGATTTAAAAGTTTTTGTGAATATATTATATCTTTTCTGGATCAAGGACATACTATTGATTTATACCTTGAAATAGACATCAGAACTGTGATGCCATTCTAAAAGTACATTAATTAAAGACTCTCATTCATATTGTTTGCTTACAATTATTAGTGATATTTATATTTTTGTTTTTCTTCATTTAAAAATGTAGGTAATTATTGATAAATGATATATATAATTTTAAATTACTTAGTAATCTATCTACATACCAAAATATAAGAGAGTTATGTTTTTCTAGATTTGAACTCATATCTTGTGACATGGTAATTATTATTTTAATATTTAAAAATATTCATTTATTTGATTTATTGATTTTAAAATTAACTTCAGGCATATCATTTATATTATAAGTTTAAAAATAATTTTATCATAATAAATATTTACTTAAACTTTTTTGTATCATGCAAAGTATGAAAATTCCACAACACATTTGTTTCATATTTGGTATTAAATAATTGGAGATTAATAGGCAATCACTTATGTAAATATGGAATTAATGACAATTACATGTAATTAGATCGTAGATATACATATTGATTATGATATATATATATATATATATATATATATATATATATATATATATATATATATAGAGAGAGAGAGAGAGAATTCATATTCATTTACTGATAAATTTTAATTTAATTTATACCAAATAAACTTGTTTGAATGTTGTCAATTGTGCAATGTGGATTTATTGATTAATAAAATTCAAATGAGACAAGATAATCTGTCTATGTTGTAAAATTTATTTAAATAACTATATCATATAATCAGGATTGGTAAGAATGGTTATATTATTTTTTATATTAAATTCAATAATTATTATATGACTGGATATAAACTTTAAATGGTAATCAGAGTCAAATATTTGTGTTTTATCCAGATTATTATTTATTGGATGAGTATTGCATTGAGTTCATGGTTGGTTAATAAGATATTAATCCTATTCAGTTATAGAGATGATAACAGTATATTTTATTCTGTTATATTCCAGAATAATTTGCTTTAATTATATTTAAATTTAGTCAATGTGAATCATAAATCCAATTACATAGTAAATTTTAATTTTCATACTTGTTTATAAAAAATGCTAATAATTGTTTTTATATGTCTTAATTGTTGTTACAGGAAATTTAAAATAAACTGATATAATTAGTTTTGTATTTATGTAAATATCCAATAGAAATCTATTGTTTATTTTATCTTATAGGTTTATTGATATTACCTCATTATTAAATATTTTATCTTGTTCTAGGTAGCTTGATTAGTAATAGTAAATTAATATATAATTATAGCATGGCTGATTTAATATTATCATTTTAATAAACTAGTATTTAAAATTAATTATTGAGTCATATATCTATATAGATATTTAGAATATTGTAAATTTATAGGACATACTAAAGCTGTTATCTCAATAATTCTTAAATTATTTTATTTAAATGTGAAAGTCTTTAAGTTTTAGCATAAGTTTATGTGATTATAAGCAATGTTTGATTAGATAATTATATTAGGATTTGGTTGTTAAATGTTTTATCGTTATTTTCATTTGATTATAAATGAAAATATATCTTAATCATATATCATTGTTATTGAGACAGTGATATTTGGTTTAATTGTTTTATTTTAAACTATTTTAAATACATTTTGTATTTAGGATATCTGAAATTATAATTTATTTATTTTCTATATATTATAAATGCTGTTTGAACTCATGATCCTATAATAAAGATTATAATCACTGTTTTGTTTTGATATAATTAATAGTTAGACATGTGATTAGATAAAGAATTGTTTTAAATACTGAGTGATTATTTATTGATTAAAATTCATTAGCTTAGTATATTATATTTATTCTGTCATAAAAAGATATTATTATTCATATTGGCACAATAAAATCAGTATAATTTGTCTTATTTATTTTTATTGAGCTACAAATGATGTCCAACTTCAGATTTTATTTTTATTCTGTTACATAAGGCAATTAACGTCTGAGCTATATTTTAATTCAGGCCATAACAGATATTAGTATATGCACATATTCTGTTATGAATGGGACAGTAATTTGCAGGGCATAATTAAACAAAATCATTCTATCATGATCCTATTATATCCGATCTGTTATTGTTCCCATATCTGCAAGAGATTAAAAGAAGAGTGTACCCCATTTTAATCTGTTCTGAATGGTGTCTTAAATTTAAAGGTGATAATAAAGGTTCTTTCATCACCTTTTTACGTCAGTTATAAAATGCTGTCCAAACCTGTAGGGCAACTTATCCTGTTACAATATATATATATATATATATGGAAGCAGTCAATCTTAGCTTAAAATTTACAATATATATATATATATATATGGAAGCAGTCAATCTTAGCTTAAAATTGTGCTTGATGTTTCTATCTACTAACCTGTATTCAAACCCCTATAACCCATCCTGCTCCTTTTGTCGTATATATATTTTTATGTATATATTTGGAATGCATGCCTAAATTTATAATTTAACTTTCAATATTTATTATTATTGATTCTTTTTATTAATTATTAGTTCTTTTTTATTAAACTACATAGGTGTGTCTCAAATATATATATATTATAATGATCGAAATGAAAGTGAAGATCGAATCTAACTGCAAAAACAATATCTGCAACTACCAGAGCGCCATCTAGGCATTTGAGCCTAGAAAAATTTATAAAGTAGGCAGATACGCGCTGTTAAGATTCCACTTTATTTAAATATTCCGATCGTTAGCCCAAGTCACTAGCTCAGCAGAGACGCAGAGATAAAAATCTATATCTTAATTTATATCTTAAATATCAATAAATAAAAGCCACTGCCAGAAATTAACATATAAAAATATTTATTTACGCACATATAAAATCATTCTAAATTCGAGGAATAGGTTTAACATTTTTAGATTTTTATATTACTCTTTAATTGTACATTTACATAAATTTCAATGAGTTTAATATTTTATTTAGATGGTCAAGTATGAATAGACTACATAGATTTGCATTTGAAAATAAAACATTCTATCCCAATTTAACCTTAGGCTAAAATTCGCAGTCAAACTGGCATCAATCCATCTGATACATTTATGTATTCAATGTAGCATGAAAATACAACAGCACAAAGAATGGACATCTGAACAGTATAGTTAGAGAAAACATTGACTCTTGTCCGATACAGGAATATGATGTCTGTATAGCAAGAAGAACAATAAAATAAAAACTCCATAGGAAGGGACCGCGATCCTTTTTGCCGACTTACAATCCCATCCATAGGCAAAGGGTTGGTGCGGTGTATTCAGCGATTCTGCATGTAGCGAAACTTATACTACATCTACTAATTACACAAATATATCCAATCCATTGACCCAATTCAACAACGACACAAATAACCTAAGATTACCCTCCCCTAATATAACTTTACAAATCTATATAGCCATTCACGCCCGATGTAAATTTAACATTTAAATACGTTCGCACAAATGCATTTTATAAAATTTGTTTTAAAATGTTGAGTACAGATCAGCTGCACAGATTCCATGGTCAAAAACATTCCAAATTAAACACAACCGATCAAAATACAAAATCATCGATAAACGTCACTTGCATAGGGAATATACAAATCCCATTAGCATTCATCGTAAGATGCTTGCAGTGATATCGTTGACATATATTCTAATCGAATGTGAAAACCACAACATTATCAACCGCTAACGAATCTATGCAACGTCTATACCCAACCTTAAATTTCATCAATTAAAATTTAAACAATAAACAATTTATACAATAAGAAAGAAAAAAAAAATGGAAATGATTTTTATCAATCGGAAAACATATAAAATTAAACATTATTAATTGATTTTAAACTTAAAAGTCAGATAGAAGTTCATAGCTTGAACGAAAGTTTTTAGTTATTTTTAAATTTAGAGTTCATGTCAATATAGCTTACAGTAGAAGAGTCCAGGTTTCTGTTTTTAATTCCCGCAACATCTCCATTGGAAGATAATGTTCTGGAGGTAGTATTAGCTGATTCCATTCTTGTATCACAGTCTTTTCATTTTATATTTTTTTTAAAACAAACAAAAAAAATGAGAGAGAACGGCAAGTGCGTCCTACCATTCTCATCAAATCAAGTCCGAAAAAACTGTCTGGAACTCAATATTTCTCTTTTTATAGTAAATCTCCAGATTAAATGAACAAAGACATCACTAATCCAAATTTTCATTCAGGTCCGGGCTGAGGCTTGGTGCTTCCATTGGTCAAGCTAATTTCTTTTTATTTTCTTATCTATCTTTCATCAGATCATTTTAATTATACAAGATCCCGAAGCTAGCTTGCTTTTCAAACAATTTATAAACAATCATTTCCATTTACAGATTACATTAATTAATACCTGTTTTTATTTTTAAATCTTGTACTTTTTTATAAAAAAGTACGTTCAAATACTTATTTGTTTTTTTTAAAAAAAAATATTTTTAAAGTTTGGCCTCTGTGTGAATGTATATACGTTTAAAAATATTTTAATTTTTGCGTTTAGTTTTTTTACTTTTATTTGCGAACTTTTAAGTTTTTATTTTAAATAAATGTAACGACATATTTATATATCATTACAATATATATATAGGAGCAAAAACTTACTAACAAAATATTGATGTTTTAAATATTTTATTATACATCATTTTTTAAACTTTTTCTTTTTAAATTGCTTGTTTTCCTTTTAAACTGTATATTTTGTAAAATCCAATACGGAAGAAGCTACAGTTGATTGTCTAAAAATAATTGAAGGGTTGGAAACACTATTGTTTTAATCTGGGGAAGGTATTTTTAATTAAAGTTTTTACTTAAAATGGGATTAAAATTAGAGACACTTTTGTTAAAAACATGTCAAATCTATTTCTAATCTGGAAATAGATTTGAATTTATTTTTGGATGTTATCTTACTGTTGCATCTTCAAAAACAACTGATAAAGAAAAAGTATAAAATGACTGAATTTTGAGACAGATTGTAGTAGTTATTATTGAGAGAACTGATTGTAAACCTATTACATGTCACTTGAAACTTAAAATGATGTAGTAATAAATCCACCATGCTTCTGGGCCCTATGGGTCATCATCTTCAGCAGCCATCTTATTCTGCTGCCCAAGAGGAAGTAAAAGCCTGACCTAAGAACTTTAATGCAAATAGAAGCTTGCAGTTATTTAAGAACTTTCATTTCAATTGCCATGCACATGCAATATTTTAAATCAGACTCTTAAAATTGCCAGGTAACTTTTCAAGCCATCACCGCAAACTAAATTTAACCTAACTCATCTATCAAGATTTCTTTTAATATATTATTTAACTTTGTTTTTGTTAATATGTAATTTGCTCTTAGTTAATTTCTATATATAATATGTAAATTACTCTCAAATGATTTCTTTAAATTTAATTCTATCTCATATGCTTTAACTTTCCTTAACTTTGGTGCGGTCATTTATTTATATGTATTTATTATTTGATTTATATATCTGCTTGCTTATTATTATGCCAATTCCCAGCAACCTAGCGAACTTAATTTCTAAAATCCTTTTTGTCTTTCAATTAAATCTCCATTATTAAGTTTTTATTAACATCCCCTTTAAATATATATATATAATGCATTATAAATTAATATGTTCACCAGTTTGTTTTATGAATTAGCATTTTATGTTGGTTTATTATAAAAATATATTTGTTTAACTCTGGATTTTCTATCTGGGGTAAATCCAGAACTTAAGCTAATTAATGCTTTGAAATCTTTTAAAATGTTTTTTTTTAATTAAATTCTGAAAGAGTGACCCATTAATTATTTTCTATATAACTGTTTTTTTATTTACTCTTAAAATATACTTATATATTCCAGTTGTTGTAAAATCAATGAAGGTGGGATTGATTTATTTTAAATAGCAGAAAAGGGATGGGGGTAAATCTTAATGTTTCTTTTACTAAATCAAATCTTAATGTATATTTTATTAATTTGAAATCTAAATCTTAATGTTTCTTTTGCTAAATCAAATCTTCAAGTATTATAGCGGCATAGCATATTATTTATATAAATTATAGTATTCAAACAAGGGTCATTTATTTTTAAAGCAGTAAAACTTTTTCAATGTTGTTAGTGACATTTATCATCCGTACTGCATTACTGACATTTAGCCGATCTTCGTGATTATATATATGTGCTTCTTAATCTGGGGGTTACCACAAGTTCAAGCCCATAGATTTTTTCTCAAGTCTTGTCCTGAGGATAGTTGAAACTATACAGAACCATTTATGTCATACTATAGGGCCTCTGGCAGTGATCCCTAAGTTTGGCACATGCTATGCCCATACACATTTATTTCATATAAAATGCCTCTGGTGGTGATCCCATAAGTTTGGCACACACTATGCATATTCACTTTTTCGTATCAAAGGCCTGCATGTTGGCGATGACCATGGCATGCCCATCCACTTCATTCTCATCCAGAAGCATGACATTTTCCTCTTAGTTATTTTTAGGCTATTATGTCAGCACCGCAAACTTCTTCGTATTATTATTTTTTTTGCTTCATGGCCCAGTTTTAATGCTCTAATATTAAAATGTGCTCTGCTTAAAATATATATCAATGCCACATATTAATAGCCAGATTAATTTCTAATGTTATTTCAATGTTATCATACAATCCTGTCGTAACTTATTTCTATATTTAAGAGTATATGCCTTGGAAAAAATAAAGTGTTTGTCTTACTATTGTTAAAATAATTTTCCATGAAATATTTTGTCATAGTTTCAAATATAATCTTTCAACTGTCTTTTGTTTATTTTCATGACCTCAATGGCATAAAAATAGTTTATATCATATGTATAATGAATCTCTGAACGCTCCCCTAAATAATGTTAGTCAGCATGTTTCAGAACCATAATCCAAAGCGTTAATAACAATTTTATGTAAATTCTTCTTTCTAATAATAGATTGGCATTTTAATATTAGACTCAACAAAGATGTGTGCTTATTTATAATATTTTTTTTAGCTAATAAAGAGCAAATGAGAAATAATAGCATGAATGACACTATGTAATTATCTACCACATGCTCATTCATGCACATACTAATGTATATAAATAAGTCACAATTTATAATAATATTATCATTATATTAAACTATATTTGTATTGTCTAACTCATTTGAGTAGTTCGAATTCCTCTTTTCTCCACTTTCACATATTACAGCCATGCTTATATATATTTTAGCTTAGTCATAGTAATAGATGTCTCATTGTTTTGCTCAGCTTTGCTAGTCAGCTGGATTAAAATAAATTCTCATGTGCCATCACTATTATGTTATTTATTCGGTGTTTGATCTGGGGTTTAGAAGTGGGTTCGAATCCAGGCTGGTCCCTGACCTAAATCTTAGGCTTGACTGGGTTTGAAGTACATTTTGTGAGTTCCAGCTCATGTTAGATGGATAAACATGTTTTGACCGGCACAATATATATAAAAAATCAGCAGGGTGCAAGTATATATATATTATAACCAATTGTGTGCACATGGAGAGAAAAGAAGAATAGAGAGTATGTTGTTGAGAACATGTGATTGCAAGAGTATAGTTACACACACAAAAGATAAAGAGGACTAGAAAGTGTTATTTGCTCTACCAATATCAATAATAATAATACACTAATGAATATGAGTGATTCTAATTATACAATTGTCAGCAATGATTCAAGATATTCAACCATAATAATATAATCTCAATATATTCTTATAGATTTAATAATATGTATAATGGTATTTATATAAGAAATGGTTACCTCTTCTAATAAAATGCCATGTGTTTTATAATTAATATGACTAGCAAGTTATTTCTCACTCTCATGTTACATTTGTTTGGATCACACATTTATCTCAGGTCTATTAATAAATATAGCAATTACTTTTCTGAAAAATTATTAATCTTAACAATTTTAAACTGATCTATTCTTGATATGATTAAGATAGCAAAGAGTTTTTTGTATTCACACATATTAGCAAATTCAATATTAAAATAAAAGGGTGTAAATAAATTGAATAAATAAATTAAAAAAATACTTCTTAAATAAAAAGTATTATTCTTATATCTTCTCCTTTACTGTAATTGCATTTTTTCATTTATTTATATATTACTTTTTAAAAATGTTCACATATTCACTCCAATGCAATTTTTTTTTTATATAATTCCTTTAATTTTCTAACAGTTTCAACTTGTCCTATAGCCTTCATCACAGCTACAATATTTAAACATATAATCACATAACCATTATTATATATACATATAATATACATATTTTATATTATTATTCATAATCATATTTTATTTTTAATCCTATACCTTTACTTCTCTCTTTTTCTATTAATTATTATTTTTTGATTATTTCTTTATTATTTCTACTTTCTTTTTACTTTTTATTTTTTGCCTTTTCTTCCTATCTATCATTCTACATTATTCTCTAATATATCATCTTTTTATTTTACTTTTAATACCAATAAATTTAATTACTTTCATTTCTTTCTACTATTTATCTATATTTATTCTTTTATTAATAATTTTATTCCTAACTTTACTTCCTTTTATAATTCACTTATTCATTTTACTAACCATTTGCATAACCTTCCTGTTTCTTATTAAATTTATAACTGACACTTTTTCAAAATCATTAGCCTCTTTTTCATATACTCCTTTAATAAAACTCCCTCTATTATCAATTTATGTAACATTTTATCCTATTTTTAAAATTTTTATTTGACAAAACATTATTTATACATTTTCTCCATTATTATTAATATTCCTATAAAAATAATGTCTTTACTCCCCATCTCTATTGAAATGTTGTTTTATTATCTTAATTAATATTTCTTTTTTTATTTTTCTATCTCTTCTTTTACTAATATATCCAATCATTCTTATGCTATCTCTGTCAAATATATGCCCTGTTTCCATAACATGCACATAAATTTGTGACTTTTTATCATACATATGCTGAATTAATCTTTATAGATTGAATTTTTCATTTCTCCTACATAATTAATTCTCATCATATTATTCCTACATGTTCTACATTCTATCTCATAAACTCCATTTATATGTTTTTCTATTCCTTTAATATATTTATTATCTAATATATCCATTACATTTCTCCTTTTTTTATTTACTATCTTGTATTTAATTATATTATTATATTTTTTATTAATTTTTTTAATAATTTTATTAATGCTCTTAAATATATGATTACTATACATTTTAACACATATATTCATCCGTTTTATGCTATCTTTCTTATATTTTCCCTTATCTTCTTTTTTATTTTCTCCTTTATATCTTTTTTTTATATTTTTACACTCTTCTATATTATTTTCTCTGGATATCCATTCTCTATAAACACTTCAACTATTAATTCTACCTCTTTCTTATACTCTTCTTCATTTAAACAATAATTAATAGCTGTCGAGCATAGGTGGTTGATAGGTCAGTGACAGTTACTTTACAAGCAGTTGTCCCGGGTTAGCGGGTTCACTTCCCGGATGATGCTGTGACACATGAGAGAGAAAAATAATAATTAATAGCTTTATATACTCTTGAACTAATACTACTTCTTTCATATCTATTATCCACATTAGAATTCCAATTCATTACACTACTATTTCCATTCATTTTCTTATATACTGATTTTTCTATTCTACATTTTCCCTTCTCATATGATTTCATTAATAATATATCTAAATGTGACAACTTATTATCTTTTTCTTTCTCTACTGTAAATTTTATATTCTCATCCAATTTATTATTTTTTTCTAAATACTTATCTATTTGCCTTTCATTTTTATTAAAAATTAACAAATAATCATCTACATATCTTTTTAACATTTCTCTTCATCCATCATTACTTTTCCATTTCTTCCATATATATATATATATATATATATATATATATATATATATATATATATATATATATATATATATATATATATATAAGCCACCTAATGCCCTTCCTATTAATAACCCTTGTTTCTGCTTAAAATATTCTCCATTAAATTCAAATGTTATCTCTTTACAACATATTTCCACAATTTGTTTCAACTTTATTATCGACACTTCTATTTCTTTTTCTTTATCCTCTTTATATTTACTAATTGCCATTTCTATTACTTTCTCTACATCCATATTCGTATACATTGACATTATATCCATCTTAACCATTGTCAATCTATACTTATCATTATTACTTATTTTTTATTTACTTTCTTAAATTAATTTCTTATTATTCTTAATATATGCACTGCTTTTTTTTATTAATGTATTTTTAAAAAATATTATTTGCTAACCATTTAGATGTCTTATCAAAATATGAACCCTTACTATTTATCACTGGTCTTAATGACACTCCATCTTAGTATATTTTTGGTGCTCCATATATTTTTGCTACTTCACAATCTTTATTTCTCAATTCCCCTAATGTTCTCCTATCTATTACACCATTATTTTACAAACCTTTTATTAACTCATGCATTTTTTTTACTCTTTGTTCTAATATCATCTTTCTTTATTTTTATAAATAATTCTTCTGACATTTTTTTTCATTTTCTGTAAAAAAAAATATAATTAGGAATAATAATGTAAAATATATCTTTTTATATGTATATGAAATAATAGTTATATGATTATATGTTTAAATGTTATAGCTCTGATGAAGATTGTAGGACAGTTAAAACTGTTAGAAAATTAAAGGAATTATATAAACGAAATTTTGCATTGGAGTATATATTTGGAGATTTATATATATATAAAGTAATGTTGACGTATATATGATGAGGATGATGAGTTTTAATTAATGACAAAAAGCTATATAATAATAAGAAATTATAAGAATTAATTTATTAATTACAAAACTATTAAACAATATTACACAAACATAATCATAATTATAATAAGTTCTTTGAAAAGATTATAAATCATATTGCGCTCTTATAATTGATAAATCATTTTTATTTGAGTTATAAATACTCGTGTTTTTGTTTTTTTCAAAACATGATGCGACAACAAAAGATTCCATTGGAGAAGTTTGTATAGTATTTATTTCATCTAAGCATTAACTATAAAGAAAATGTCAAAATGTTTATTGCATCTCTAAGGACACTAACAATAATAATCGTAATAATAACAACCTCTTCGTATAGATATCAGAATTATTGCTTAACCCTCTCATGAACGAGTAAAGCAGTTGTTGAACTCATATTATTATTTTTAAAATATATAACATTAATGGGACTTGCTGGTGGCATAAACTAATATACTTTTAAAGCTTATATTAGAGCAAAACTTTAACATAATATTGTTAGGAGTCGAATTCAACTAAACAATAATATTTGTGATTAGCAATGTCATAAAGACAATTCAATATAAGATATATTCCTCAACATACATGGGTATCTCTTGGGCAAAAAAAAAAGCCATTTTAACCATTAACTGGGCTGTAACATATTTTATATTAGCTTAATTTTTAATACGACTGATCTCCAATACATAATAGAATTATAAACACACACATTTATCTGATTTCCCTTATAAATATAATGTATTACCTATGTCTTCTTTAAATTTTCTTTCTGGAGAACTTTTATTAAACTATAATAATAATTTTAAAATATTAAAATCATCAAACAAATTAACTTACTATAGGAGATATATAAAATTTATAATATATAGTCATTAAATAGTCCCACAAAATTTATACAGGTGCAATTTTAATTATTCCAATAGTATCAAAATATTATTTGGCATTTCTATAGAGTGATAAATTCCACAAACATGCATTCAATACACTTAATCCATATTCGGGTATAATTAATAGTGAAGGTTGAGAATTTATAATAGACAGACATAAACATAGAGTCTCTAAAGCATTTAACAAACCAACAACTATTTATTCATATGCCTGAAAGTATTGAGTAGCAATTAATCTATTTAAAGAAGTAACTCTTGTACATTATAATTTCTCTAGGCGTATTAACAAGGCAGAGTACAAATAAATATAAATCCATTATTATTTGGATTCCTGTTATCGCTGTGATATTACACAAATATTAATCTATTGGTTAAATTACCTTTACAAGAATATCTAAGGTTTTAAGTAGCATTCCATCAATATAATATGCAGCAATTTATTGGTCCATCACTTCAAATCAATTTTATAATGTTCAGTTAGAGTTCAAGTCATTTTCACAAAAGATAAGACCAAGCGATTCATTAATCCATTGATTACGATTCGTTTATAAGACTTATTACTGTTTTAGGTAGTTTACACAAATATAAAATTAATTGGATCAATAAATTCTTAAGAATTTTATACTATTCATTAGAAACTTTAGATAATCCATAAATTCTTATGAATTTTATACTATTTATTAGAAACTTTAGATTGATGTAGCTAATATAATTCCAAATAAGAGGTTTTAATCTTTAGAGAAGAGATGAATAATTATTACAGTGTTATTCCAAGCTGTAGCATTTTAATAAATTTTTAAAATTCACAGCTAAATCAAAATATTTAAATTGTATTCCTTTAAATGCATTACTGAATGATAAACATTGTTAATAATTTTTTTATTCAAAACATAAAGGAAACATTTGCTTTTAAGAGGCAAATGTCCATATGGTTCATATTCAGAGTGCTATTTATGAATGATAAGAAAATGGCTAATTCCAGGTTTAAAGCAGATGTGAGCCGTCAGCACAGTGTTATTAAAGATTAAACAAATTTTTATAAGTGGTTGTATTTATAAGTTTCTGCTATGTGATTATTGATTTCATAATTGTGTACCCTTAATACTTCCTTTTTGGATTTGCACAGAAAAATTTAGCTCTCATTACTAAAAAACAATTGGGAAGCAGGCAAGTTTTGAGAGTTTCAAATGTTTTGAAGCGGAAATTTGCAGACAGCAATATTTAAAATGAGAGTTAAATATTATTTTGAAAATTAAACTACTATACTATATTAATTAACAATATAAAGCAAAATATATAATTATTCTTTTCATAAATAAATGATTTACAATATTAAAATATTTAAGTTAATGATTTCTATTTTATTTATTTACATTTAATGATAATAAACACATTTTATTTAACACTAAGAGATTCATTTAAGCATTTTATGATTTTACTTTTTCCAAATTTATGACATTTTAAGATACAAATATCCTTGCACACACACATCTTTAAATATGACACCAAAAGATACTACCATTATTAAGTGTAATATTGGTTGTCTAGCTATCCAAGTAAAAATTACTATTGTGTTCATATTTTTAAATACACCTGGGTCTTTTTTATGCAGTAGATAGGTTCTGCAAAAATCCTGCATAAAAGAAATTGCACAAAAATAGTCTTAACTTACATTGAAAAATGTGGGAAACATTCCATAATTTTCAAAAATTGCATAAAAGCATAGCAACAAGGTAAAATTACTTTAAAATTTGCATTAAAAAATTAGGAAAAAAAGTACGACTAATAAAAATTTTCAAATATTTGAAAAAAAAAGATCCAAAATAAACTTTTTTTACATTTTTCTATTAATTATTTAATTTTATTCAAAACAATATGTTTTATATGCATTTTATTTTACATTTTTCATAAATATTTTAATCATTATAGCTATTTGACAATATGCAAGTACATTTGTGAACTGATAAGAAATCAGATTCATCACAAGAAGAAATACAATTAGCACCAACTTCATTCTCTTACTGTGTTTAATTAACCAAACAGGTGTATTAAATGAAAATTTTTATTCATGGCTTCAAGTCAGTCTAAAACTCAATTTTTGCTTTATCATAGGGAATTTACAGTCTTTTTAAAGCTTAAAATGTACCATAAGGTGCTGATTTGTTGTTGCTCATTTTGAACCAAAGGGAGCACTTGACAAGGATTTTGACAGCTCCAAGTTTTTTGTTTTGATATTCAAAATGAAAATGTATATTTTAGAGTCCTTTTTTCATATTTTTTTACATATTATAAATTATTTTGATAAAATATGCTGAAAAAATAATTATTTTTTAAAAATAGTAAAATTTTAGTACAAATTCTTTACTTTTACACGGACATAAATTGATAAAGAAGTCAATAACATATGCAGCATTTTCTAATAGGTTATGAATGTTGTTTTTAGGTTCTCCACTATAGAATATTTTTATAATTATAAATAGAAATTTATTTTTGAAAAAAAACTTTCATTCACTTTCATAATCTGACAAATTATTAATTTGTTTTTTACAAACAAATCTAATATTAAATGACAAATATATTTTTACTGCTGATTCTGTAATTAAACCAATCAAAAGTTTAAAACTTTCATTCAATCAGCCAATAAAAAAATTTTCAGAATAAAATTTAATGGTTTTGGTTGACAATGTAATCGGTGATTAAACTTTGAGACAATTTTACTAATTGTTTATGATGCGCACAATATCCAGACATAACAACTATTTAGCTCTCATTGGAATTTAAAAGCTCATTCATAATTCATGTCATTAATAAAAAAATGATTACCAAATTGATTAGAAAGTTGAAGACTTTCTTGAATCATTTTTGCTGTGAAGTGAACAGGTTTCACATCTGTTTCATTATCTTTTTCTAAATCTTCTACAGTAGCTAAATTTATTGCCAAACCTTTTCCCAACAGGCATTTAAATTATGTAAAATATAATGTGTGTATATAAAATGGGGAAATCCCAATTTTAAGTGAAATATGAACTTCTTTATTGCATAAAAGAAAACCGCATAAAAAAATATTACGAAGAAACATGAATCGCATAACTTCAAAATTGCATTTAAAAAATCCACACAAAAAAGACCTGGGTGTACTTTGTTTTACTGGAGCTAGTATATTATCTTTTTATCCTGTGTATTTTTTTCATTCCAAAATCATTTTTACACATGTGTGTTTATTTTTTCTTAAATATCACCTGCACTTTTTAAAAAATCACACATATTTTTGGGATGCTGCGATTGATAAAAATCTGTACAGAGACACAAGACATCTTAGATAATTTTAATAGTCTACTCTAATAAGAAGAAGCTATATGAGAAATATGAATATCACTTCTTACCATTTACCATAATAATAAGCATCAATATTTTCTCTATTTGATAAGCCAATAAAAAACTTGTTTATAGCTATGATTATTAATTTAGATATTAAAATGTAATGCCATATATATATATATATATAATATTACAAATCGATATTTTCAAATATTTATTTATAGAGTTATATATATATATATAAATTAGTAATCAATGTCTATATTCCAATTATAAACAAATATATATAACTCTTCAAAAAACAATACAATAATTAATACAGAAAATAACATTTTAAAAACAAATATCTACTAAAATTTAATAAAAGTACTTTCGACTATCTAAGTAGTCATTATCAACTATATTCAAATTCAGTTACAAAAAACCATTATAAATGTCTACAAAAACAATTACATCATTAATCAATTTTCCCACAATTCATTAATTTTTATATTAGCAGCTTGTCTATTTATCAAATGCTACTTTTCATTTCTTATTAACATAGCTTCTTTAATATTACATTTATTATTATTTTTTTCAGTACATAAAATCTTAACTTTATTAAAATCAAAATCAAAACCATATATACATGTAACATTATGATCAAAGAATACTGAAGGTTATATGTCATCATTTGTAGCACTCTCTTGTCTTGATTTTTGCACTCATTTTGTATAGCAATCAATGCTCCTTTGACCTTTTCTCCAATATACACCAAGATTCACCTATATATACTTTTCTACAAACACACCATCATTTATGCATTGCACAACTTTGATTTAAATACTACCTCTATTTTTTTTTAATTATTTATCAATCTATTTAAATTAGGAGTAGTATAAAATGCAACTGTACATATATTTTTATGTATTTTTGTTATAAATTTCACTTGTTCATTACAGATAAATGGTGCTGACATCCAAGTGTATTTCGTTATATCAATATCTATAGCACTTAACATATTACAATTATTATTAAACTTACTAACAATATTATGAAGTAATTTATGATTATATCCAATATTTAATAAATCAATAGTAAATACATTTATATTACTTATTTTATCTGATTTATTTTTACATAACTTATTATTCCTAAATAAAAATGATTTTAAACCAGATAATTTATGTACTGTTGGCACATTTGAGTCCCAAAAAATATATTCTCTCTTTTCAATATCTTTTATTATCATACAATAATCTAATTTATTTTTATTATGAGTAACTTTAATATCCAAATATTGAATTGACATTTTTTCTTCAAAAGATTTACTCCATTTTAAATCTTCTAAACTATTTAATTCATTAAATAACAAATTGATAACATCTAAACTTCCACAAACAAAAATATCATCAACATACCTGTAATATATTTTAATACCTTGATAACATATATTATTATTAAGAATTATATCTTCGTATTTTGATATTACAAAACCACATATTTGTGACACTACTGGAAGACCCATAGGCCAACCATTATCCATTTTATAACAATCTTCATTAAACATAGCATATATATTTTTATCAATAAAGTATATCACATCATTAAAAAATTTTACTTTCTTAACATCAACTTTTTTTAACATTAAAGCAGCTAATATAATTTGTATAGATTTTAATCTATCTATTGAACTGTACATCTGACAGATATCAAATATACACATACAATCATTTTCATTAATATTAATATTATGAATTTTCTTTACAAAATTAAACAATGAACTAATAGTATATTTTCCAAATCCAAGAACATCTTTCAATAATGTTTCTATAAATGTACAAGTCTCATAATAAAATGATCGACCAAAGTCAACCATTAATCTTAAAGGCTTACCTTATTTATGTAATTTACTATTCGAAAATATCCTAGAACAAATTGCAGCAGATGGATATAGACAATAATATGTATGAGCATCTACATCATAATTTAAAATATACTCTTGTTGAAATTCAATATCCACTCTTGATAAATTGACATAGTTACTATTTTTAATCTTATTAAATTTTTATTATATAGAAAAGTAATTTTTCGATCAAATTTTTTATAAATTTTTATATATTAATTATTAAAATAATATTGACAACGACTTTTATAATTAAACCATTGGTCAACATCATGAAGATTAATAAAATAATTTAAATACTTTAAATATTTACACTGAATAAATAAAAAGTATTTACACTGATAAATTATATTCCTTAAAATAATCATTTTAATCTCTTATATTTTAGTGCTTGGCAAATTGCTTTCCTTATTTATTTTAATGTTGCAACAATTTGGGAAACTATGACATATTCTACAATTATATAAAAATTGTAATCTATCTTTTAGATGTATTATCCTCATAGACACTCTTTTCCATTCTTGCAAAATCCAAATTTGATTAACCATATTAAAATCTTATATTCCAAAGTAAATGTAACTCAATAAATAACAATATTATATGTAAATTAGTAATCAATGTCTGTATTCCAATTATAAACAAATATACATAATTCTTCAAAAAACAATACAATAATTAATAATCATTTATTTTATATAGCGTATGTTTACAATTGTATCATTCAAATATCAGCCTTTTAAGCTAATTGTGCATACACTTTGCGAGTGTTAATAATAAATGAATACTTTCTCACCAATTCAAGATATAGTATTTATGCAGGAATAAAAGGAATCCTCTTATTCCTACAACTCAAATGCTTGTATATGAGCAAATCTGAAGTACTGGCAAATAAAGTGTGAGAATAGCATTTGAGTCGTAGGAATAAGAGGATTCCTTTTATTCCTGCATAAATACTATATCTTGTATTGGTAAGAAAGTATTCATTTATTATTAACACTCGCAAAGCGTATGCACAATTAGCTTAAAAGGCTGATATTTGAATGTAATAATTAATACAGTAAATAATATTTTAAAAACAAATATCTACTATAATTTAATAGAAGTACTTTTGACTTTCTAAGTAGTCGTTATCAACTATATTCAAATTCAGTTACAAAAAAGTGTTATAAATGTCTACAAAAAACAATTGTGTCATACATCAATTTTCCCACATTTCATTATTTTTTCTATTAGCAGCTTGTCTATTTATCAAATGTTGCTTTCCATTTCATATTAATATAGTTTCTTTAATTTTACATTTATTATTATTTTTTTCAATATATAAAATCTTAACTTTATTAAAATCAAAACCATATATACATGTAACATTATGATCAAAGAATACTGAAGGTGATATGTCATCATTTCTAAAACTCTCTTGTCTTGATTTTTGCACTTGTTTATATAGCAATAAATGCTCCTTTGACCTTTTCTCCAATGTACACCAGTAGTACATAAATTATGTACCAATAGTACATAAATTATCTGGTTTAAAATCATTTTTATTTAGGAATAATAAGTTATGTAAATATAAATCAGATAAAATAAGTAATATAAATGTATTTACTATGGATTTATTAAATACTGGATATAATCATAAATTAATTTATAATATTGTTAGTAAGTTTAATGATAATTGTAATATGTTAAGTGCTATAGATATTGATACAATGAAATATACTTGGATATCAGTACCATTTATTTGTAATAAACAAGTGAAATTTATAAGGCAAATATATAAAAATATATGTAGAGTTGCATTTTATACTACTCCTAATTTAAATAGATTGATAAATAATTCAAAAAATAGATGTAGTATTTTAAATCAAAGTTGTGCAATATATAAATGGTGGTGGGTTTGTGGAAAAGCATATACAGGTGAATCTTGGTGTACTTTGGAGAAAATGTTAAACGAGCATTTATTGCTATATAAATGAGTGCAAAAATCAAGACAAGAGAGTATTAGAAATGATGACATACCATCTTCACTATTTTTTGATCATAATGTTACATATATATGGTTTTGATTTTTATTTTAATAAAGTTAATATTTTATGTTTTGAAAGAAATAATTATAAACGTAAAATTAAAGAAGCTATGTTAATAAGAAACGGAAAGCAGCATTTGATAAATAGACAAGCTGCTAATATAAAATTAATGAATTGTGTGAAAATTGATGTGTGACATAATTGTTTGTGTAGACATTTATAATGGTTTTTTGTAACTGAATTTGAATATAGTTGATAACGACTACTTAGATAGTCAAAAGTACTTCTATTAAATTATAGTAGATATTTGTTTTTAAAATATTATTTACGGTATTAATTATTGTATTGTTTTTGAAGAATTATATATATATATAACATACAATGATAAATATTTAGATGTAAAGTTTTTGAGATAAGCTGATTGGGCTTGTTTATTTTAAATATAATTGAATAACCTTTCAACTTGGCACAGTAGGTAGAGTGTCTGATTTGGGTTTGAGGCATTCTGCATCAATTCTGCACTCAAGATCTGGCTCCCAAACTTCTTATGAATTCCTGAGCCATAAATCCATATGCTTTTTTTATCTATTTTGCATTGTCATTTGCTGATTCTGGAGGGATATTCAATTATACTTAAATAAACAGTTGTAATGAGTTAATTCCAAAAACAATATATATATAGTATGTGTGTATGCATATATAATCATATGATATTGCTATCTGTTTATTTATTATTTTTAATAAAAAGATTAAGTTTAATTTTCAATATAAATAGTTAACATTTTTATTAAACTAGCTCTATCATATTTTAATCCATTTACAGTAGAACAAACTAGGTCATGTATGTGCAATCGAAATAATTTCAGAACTTAAACCTCATTACATAATATTCACTTTATTATATTCGTTTAATATAATGAAATATTATATATGAAATATACAGTATTTATTTCCTATTATTTTTTATAAAATATGCAATTTATTATATTTATGAAGTTAATAAATTTTATAAATTTAATAAATTTCATATTTATATTTAAAACTTATAATTAATAAATATAATATTATTTTGATTCAAACCTAAATCGAAAACTTTGCGTGTGAAAATATATTTGTAAAATAATATAGGTGCTATTGTACCTGACTGCAGAGCTACTTTTACTTAAAAACAAAATAAAATTATATTACTCTGCAAGCACTTTCAAGACACATGCTCTCATCTTCATAACTCTGAGTGAAATAATTATGCAAATTATGCAAAGTTCAAAGGTTAATTACTCCATTTCTTTGAGATTGTGAAGCATGTGTCTTTGCAGTTTATGGTGTTGCAATCCATCACAATGAAGCATGCCTCCTTAATTTTTTTTTTACATCATGCCTTTCTTTGCAGACCAGTTTGACATCTTGTGGTTCATACTGGTGTCCTGTTAGTTTCTGATGAAGTAAAAAAAATAGAATAACGTGATGCACTCATGCAATTTGTAGAGCCTCATATTATGGGGAAACCAAAGCAGCAATAGAAACCAGATTACTACAACACAAATATACATACATCAAAGCTCAGTCAGATCCATCATGTTATTCCATTTTTGCACTTCATCAGAAACTAACAGGACACCAGTGTAAACTACAAGATGTCAAACTGGTCTACAAAAAAAGGCACGATGTATAAAGAAATGTTAAGGTGGCCTGCTTCATTGTGATGGATTGCAATGTCATCAACTACAAAGAAACATGCTTTGTGATCTCAAAAAAATGGAGTAATTAACCTTTGCACTTTGCATAATTTGCATAATTACTTCACTCAGAGCTATGAAAATGAGAGCATGTCTCTTGAAAGCACTTGCAGAGTAATATAATTTTATATATATATTGCTTATAACACTTCTTTCATATACACTTCAATGCAAGCAAATTTTCTTAAAAACTTCCTTATTTTTCTTATAGTTTTGACTGTCCAGTAGTCTTCATCACAACTAGAAGATTTGAATAATATAAATACATAACCATCATTTCACACACACACACACATATAAATATATATATATATAATACATAACCAACATTTCACATATATATAATATAATACATATATATATCAAAATATACACATATATTCCCTTCATACATATACATATAGATCTACATATACATATGCATATCCAATACATACACATACCTCTTTTAAACATACATATATATATATATATATATACAGATATACATACATCCATAGACATATATATAATCCACATATACCTTTATAAATACACATCCATATGTATACTCAACTTACATATAAATTAAATATATATATAAATACAAAACATATCCAATACACCTTTTTTTAATAATAAAAAATTTACCTTTTAAAACTATTTTATTTTTACTTTTTTTTAACTTTTTAAAAAATCCTTTTAAATATTATTATTTATTAATATTATTTTATAATTTTTTTTTCATCGTTTCTTATTATCTATTTTTTAAATATTATCTAATATATAATATCTTTTATTTTAATATCTCTTATTTTAATTAGACATAAATAGTATTAATGAAAAATATTAATTAGTGATATAAAGATAAAAGTTTAAAAATTAAAATTAGAGATATTAAAGTAAAAGATATTATATATTAGATAATATTTAAAAGATGGATAATAAGAAACGATGAAAGGAAAATTATAAAACAATATTAATAAAGAATAATATTTAAAAGGATTTTTTAAAAAGTTAAAAAAAGTAAAAATAAAATAGTTTCAAAAGGTAATTTTTTTTTTTTAAAAAAAGGTGTATTGGATATGTTTTGTATATATATATAATAATTTATATGTAAGTTGAGTATACATATGGATGTGTATTTATAAAGGTATGTGTGGAATATATATATATATATGTCTATGGTTGTATGTATATCTATGTATATATACATATGTTTAAAAGAGGTATATGTATGTATTGGATATGCATATGTATATATAGATGTAGGTATGGATTTTATATATGTCTACGGATGATATAGATCTATATGTATAAGTATGAAGGAAATATATGTCTATATTTTGATATATATGTGTTTTATATATATATATGAAATGTTGGTTATGTATTTTTTATATATGTGTGAAATGATGGTTATGTATTTATATTATTCAAATCTTGTAGCTCTGATGAAGACTGCTGGACAGTCGAAACTGTAAGGAAAATAAAGAAGTTTTTAAGAAAATGTGTTTGCATTGAAATATAATTTTATTTTGTTTTTAAGTAAAAGTAGCTTTGCGGTCAGGTGCAATAGCGCCTATATTATTTTACAAATATTATTTTGAATTTATACAACTTGATTTCTGATTGGCCAATATATATTTATATAATGACTTATTTAAAAACTTGTATTTGCAACTTTATTCTACTAATACGTTTTAAACTTTCTTGTCAGTTGTTGAATTTTTATCTGTTAAATGTCTATATTTCTTAAGAACATTTATTATTCTGTCAAAATAGAATATTTTTTTAATAATGTAATTAATACATTGAAACTATTAATGGACTAGTCAGGATTCTTCCATTTTTACTTTCTCAGTCTTCAGAACTATACATTAAAAAATGAACTATCTTTATTCTTTATAGGTGCAATCTTTTTTTGGAATTCCAATGAAATTATCAAAACATGATTATGCCATCATCTAATATTCATTAGTTATATGCAAGTTTAATACAAAAATAAAAGCATTTTGCCTAAAAGTGCTTTACCCTATAGTAAATGTTTGTATTGTTGATTATATTCCGGATGGTATGCTTGCTTACTATAATCTGGGGATATATCTTTTCTGGACTATTGTTAAAAATATCATGATCACAATAACATCATATGTTGGGTGAGCATTATCATATCTATCAATTATAAGTTCTTGTTTTCCTTTTTGTAAAGGTGATCTTAATCTAATATATCTTCAATCATCTGTCTTTTATATCAGAGCTAAAATATGCATTGTAACCTTAGTTGGTCCAATCCTCAATGCCACTACTCTGCCTATAACATTGCTTGCTCCACTTCCATATGCAAGTTCTTCCTTTTAATGTTACTGATCATACTATTGACTATGCAATATGCTGGATAATTATAACATCAAATCATTAGTTGGCATTTCCTTTAAAGACTTAAAAACAATTATATATCCTAACAGATATCTATGGTCAATCCTTCTCATTACCAAAACTTCAACCAGATTTTAAAGTATGTGTGTTTCTCAATCATGGTTCAAATTTTTGTTTAACTTATTACTTGAAACAATTTCTGCAAAAAACATTCCTCATTAACTATTTTAAATTAAATCTGGATCTCACTTTTTATGTAATAATTATCCATATTTGATACCCATTTTTTAAACCTGTCCATACTTCTAATCCTTATGGCATTTTGTATTTCACAAGAAAATAATTAATTTTAAACAATTGTTCAAGAAAATTATTTTAAAATTTAATCTTTATAATGTCACAGTAATTATTAATACTCTTAAAATCATGTGGCTTTCTCACTGCTCTGTAATTTTTGAGAACAAAAAATATGCTTTAAAACAAATAAAGAGTGATATAATATATAATTATATGCTCAAAAATATTTATATATAAATACTATAAGCAGTATTTGACAGAACAATATTTTTTTAATTGTACATTATTTTAGAATGATATAAATTATACATTCATCAACATAAAATTGAAACATTTTCATTTGCTATCAAACATTGGTTGTAACGATTTGATTTTTATAAGATATGTATCATATGTCATGTAATTTTTTCTCCTATACATATGTTAATATTTAATATATAAAGAGCCTGATAATAGTAAAGCATGGAATTGTTATTGTAATTTTGTCTCTAATATGTTTAGTAATTTTTTTATGCAATAAAGTTTATTAGTTGCAAATTATATACAAATATTAACATATTAATAAAAATCAGTCACATGTCACATGATCTATATAGCTTGAATTACCAACATGTAATATATAAAGAGCCTACTAATAGCTCTAAACAGGCTTATTTTTTATTTTTATGGTAAATGCTGCAAGAGAAAGTACCTGAAGCCTTTATCTATAATTATCCTCAACCTCAGAGCAGTTTCGAGTTATGGCTCTCTACAGTGAAAAGCTAGGACATTAGATTCACAATACTAACTCAAGTCAAGAATTTATCTAATTCTTAAATATTAAGAAAAAAATCTAAATCATCAGATACATACATGTCTTCAAATTCATTTCTTTAACTAAAAAAACTATATGATAAATGATTGGTTTGTTAGCTAAACGAATTAATGACAATGGTTAAATGTCATTGATAATACATAGCACTAATATTTAACTGAATAATTGTTTCTAAACAAATTAATTTATTATTATTATCTCTGTCATCCTCTCTACTATTAAATATTTTTCAAAAGATTTATATGTATATTAAAAATACTATTTTTAAAATTTATTCTACAACTCTACTCTTCCAATTTGTTTTATAATATTTATATTTTTCAGAATAAAGTTTGACATTTTAGAAAATAAATTTGGAAAAAGTTGTGCTATTAAGAGATTTTATTTTTCCAAAGAAAACATTTGTTACAGAATTTATTTACCGAATATAAATAGCAAATTAATAATAAACTGGAACTAATCTAAAATTCATAATTAATTTTCGGAAAAAAATGAAATAAAATAGAAGACATATTTCAATGGTATGTTACCCATCCTATAATACTTTAATAAAGACCAAAACATTGTAATTGGCTTTGAAATATATATTTTACACATCAATCGATTCACTGCAATCCGAAGGATTCTTCGAATGTAATCCAATTATTGCCATTAATGATAATAACAAAAAATTCACTTCACAACACACATTTATTTATCTCGTTCATCCTTTAAAATATGTACCCTATTTCTAGAGCTTTTGTTGAAATCCAATTTGAATACTATGTTGTTAAGCTTTGATCAGCTCAGTATCCAGTCCAATTCTATGACTGTCTTTTAAATTTTTTTAATGTTGTTGAGATAACTGTTTGCGATTTATTCTTATATATATTTAAACTCAGACATTCAAGCACCTATAGCTATCCACTACATCATCAGGTAGTCACATAACTACATATATGTGAAAATGTTAATGATTTTTAATATACATATTTCATGCTGAACCAGCACCCATCAGTCCAGATCACCATTTCCCACACATATACATAAATAGTGTTCAGTTTTTATTAAAATAGCAATGCATACTTTAATGAACAGGCATCAATCTTCTCCAATCCTCCAACTTTTCAGCCATCCATATCACTAATAATATGATAATAGAATGCTTAAAGCTCTTGTTGATATCAATATTGTTGTCTTCCCCATGTTGAATATAAATCATTTTCACCCCTCCATGTATAGAACCTTAATATATCCATTGAAATACACACAAGAGGGATAGGTGAAATACAAACTGCATATATAATGTTTAAATACAAGTATGTTGTCTATACTGAACTTAATGTAATTTATACTGTCCATTTAAGTATGAAGATTTGCTATCTTAATATAAACTGAACATTAATTATACATATGTGTGGGAGATGGTGATCTGAACCAACTGATGAGTGCTAATTCAGCATGAAATATGTATATGGAGGAAATAGAAAGAAGATGATAGATGAGGAAATTGGACCAATAATGCTAAAAATATATGTAAATGATTATCTATTAATTTGTAATAGAAGTGAAAGACAAATAGATAAGTATTTAGATAAAATTAATAAATTAGATAGGAATATTAAATTACAGTGGAAAGAAAGATAATAAGTTATCATATTTGGACATATTGTTAACAAAAACATATGTGAAAAATAGATGTAGAATAGAAACATCAGTGTACAAAACAGTGAATGGGAATAGTGATATAATGAATTGGAATTCTAATACAGATAATAAATATAAAATAAGTAAAGTTCAAAAATATGTAGGGCTATTAATTATTGTTTGGGTGAAAAGGAATATAAAAAAGAAGTAGAGTTATTAGTAAAGGAATTTAAAGAAAATGAATATCCAGAGAATGTAATAGTGAAGAATATAAAATTAACAGAAGAAAAATATAAGAAAGATAATAAAAAAGAAGAGAGTAATAAATATAGGAAGAACAGTATAAAGAAGGAGTATATAGGGTTAAGACATAAAGTAATAATATAGTTAAGAGTGTTAATAAAATTATTGGAAATATTAATAAAAGATATAATAATGTAATTAAGTATAAGGTAATAAAGAAAAAAGAAAAAAATAATGAATATATTAGATAATAAATATATTAAAGCTATAGGAAAATGTATAAATGGGGTATATCAAGTAGACTGTAGATATTGTAAGCAGAATATGATAAGGACTAAAATTGCAGGTGAGACAAAGAATTCTATTTTTACAAGGTTAAATCAACATAGGTATGACAAAAATTCACCAGTTTATTTGCATACTATGGAAAAAGGGCATGTAATTGACAAAGAGAGTATTAAAATGATAGGATATACTAATAAAAGAAGAGATAGAAAAATAAAAGAAGCAATATTAATTAAGAGCATAAGGCCCAGTTTAAATATGGATGGGGGACTAAGAACCTTGTGTTGGTAGGTTTAGTATGGATTTATAGGGTTATTAGTAATTAAAAATAAGTCTATATATACATATATATTAGGTGTAAATAGGTATGTATATGGGTAGGGAAATATTGAATATGAAATGAAAATATGTTTTGAGAATGATATTGGTGTTATAGTAAGATTTGTGTTGTTATTGATTAATAATAATGGTAATGGTAATAATAATTGTAATGAAAAAAGGTTGGTTAGAAGTTATAATATGTGGATATAGATAAAAGACTTGTAAATATTGTTAATAAATATAGGTTAAAAAATAAAATTATAAGTTTTATAAAATTGATGACAGAGGGAGTTGTTTTAAAGAAATAATAAGATAGTGACTTTAAAACAGAAGAGAATAAAGATAATATTATTAAAAGAAAAAAGAAGAGATATTAAATTACAAAAGATATTATGTATTAGATAATAAATAAATAAAATAGATAGTAAGAAATGATGAAAGAAAGATTAAAGAATAATATTAGCAAAAGTAATAGTAATGAGAAATAATAAAAAGGTAATGCTTAAAAGGATTTTTGTAAAAAAAGTTTAAAAACTAAAAGTAAAATAAAATAGTTTAAAAGGTAATATAAAAAATGGTGTATTGGATAGGTTTTGTATTATAGATATGGAAGTAAAAAGGTATGACATATTAGATAATATTTAAACAAGATAGATAGTAAAATAAAAAACTAACAGTAAAAATAAACTAGTTTTTAGAGGTAATATAAAAAAGGTGGATTGGATGTGTTTTGTATATTTATATATGTAATTTATAAATAAGTTGAGTATATATGTGGGTGGGTATGTATAAATGTATATGAGGATTGGTATATTTATGTATATGTATAATAAGTATGGGTGTATATATGAGTATGTTGTGTGTGGATATATAGGTGTAGGTAGGGAATTTTTAATTTTTTAATTTTTTAAATTTTAATTTTTTAATTTTTGTTTTTTAATCTTTTATTTTTTATATAGTTTTTATATATTATTTTTTAATTATTTTATTTATTTATATGTCTAGAGGTGATGTGAAGATGTATATATCTATATGTAGGGGATGTATGGATATTTGAAATTCATATGTATATTTATGTGTGAAATGATGGTAAAGTAATTGTATTTATAATATTTGAATATGGTTAATAAATATAATTAGGAAAGTTGGAAGTGTAAAATAGTTAATTATAAGTTTTATAAAATTGATAACAGAGGGAGCTGTTTTAAATGAATAAACAAGATAGGAAATTTTGAAATAACCGTCATTTTAATTAAAGCAAAGAAGAAGATAGAGGTAAATAGTATTAAAGAAAAATATTATTTAGAGATATAGAGATAAAAGTTTTAAAAATTAAAATTAAAGATACTAAAGTAAAAGATGTTATATACTAGATAATATTTAAAAGATAGATAATAAGAAAATGAAAAGATAAATAGAAAATAATATTAATAAAGAATGATATTTTAAAGGTTTTTTAAAAAATAAAAAAGGAAAATAAAACAGTTTCAAAAGGTAATTTTTTTTAAAAAATGGTGTGTTGGATATGTTTTGTATTTTTTATATATTGTAACGGTTAGAATTGTGTGATCATCCAACAAGATTCAGAGACCTAGCAAAAGTACTTCAAACCCAGCATGTTCGGGATAAGGTAGTCATAGTACAGTACTAAGCTTTAACCTATTTGCCAGTGCTCCAAAATCTCCACTATCTAACCAATGCTCCTGGTGCTACTAATGGTCATCATTTTTTCTCAGTCCCAGTAGTCAGGGTAGACAAGAACTCTATCAATTCAAACTTAGCCTATCATGCACTACAATTATTAACTTAAGCTAAGATACTCACCAAATACGTTGATATAGCTCAGAATATTATTTCAAATATTCCATAGGTTTTGTATATATACATATATGACTTAATTAAGTGTGGACATAGTTGGGTGGATATGATGAACCAGGGAATGACATGACAACTGTATAGATATATATGATTTATGCCACGATGAAATTACATGTAACAATATTAATAAGCCAAGCAGATTTAGTTACTTGTGGCTTGTACATTATTGACATCTTTACATTATACGCTATCTATATCTTAAGTAATATGTGCATAGAGTTTTCCCTTGCAATAATATTGCAGTTAGAGTGTGCAGTTTTTTCCATGCAGTAGCATGGAGAAACAGCACTGCATAGTGGGCTAGAATCTTGGTAGTTGCTTTGTAGCAGACGATGTAAGCTAAATGGGCTTACGCATGGCAACCAGCACCACCAAATGGGCAGCTTTGCTGCCAGCTATCTGGTGGAATGTTCTTGTGCATACACATGGAGAACAGCGCCACCTAGTGGCTGAAGCAAGCATTGCTGCTTTTGGGCCCCTACTGTGGATATTTCTGCTAGTTTTGCAGAAATGACGTCTCTAGCAGAGGCAGAACATTATCTCCTCAAGTACCAAAAAATTTGTTGCATTAAAGTGTATATGGTAGAAGTGTTATAAGCAATATATGTTGGAGATTATTTGCCTTTTTCACATGTATGTGGACATGTATATAAATTATTAAAGATGGAATGGAATGTTGTAGGGAGTTGAAGGTCTGAATTCAAATCCCTTCTAAATTACATTGCAGACAATATATTTGTATTTAAATTTATATATATGTAAATAAATTAATAAATGGGATCACCATTACATATAAAAATAAATCACCAGCTATAACGTGCAACAACCAATCAGATGTCATTCTGCAAGATGAATGAAAACAATAGCAAATATGTCCAAGCTACCACTATATATATATATATATATATATATATATATTGTGATGGATAGCTCCAACACCCCTCCAATGCCTAGTACCCAACATGAGGCCCAACCCTAATTCAAGATCCTTAACATCAGTGTTACTCACTAATGAATAATATTAGTTAATGTTAGGGCACATAAACTGACAAACAATTTATCATAACCTAAGTTTTAAAGCCCAATATAAATAAACAATAAACCAAAGTTAAACCAAGTCAGTCAAACACATATGACAACTAATCATTACAATAATTAACATTAAATGTATTGTGATTAGCAACATAAAAGTACAACATACAATAGATTGGGTAGTGAATGGAATCAATATATATATATATATATTAAAGTAAAGAAAAACTTTTTTTTTATCATTTCTTGTTTTTTACCAAGTTGTTTTTGTTAATACGTAGCAAATATAATGTCAAGAATAAAGTAAAAAAGATGAGCATGAAATGGCTTAATATAAGAAATATACAACAAACTTTTTTGTTCAAAAAGGGAATAAAAAAAAATTATTTTTTTTTCTCATGTGTCATAGCATCAGCCGGGAAGTGAACCTGCTAACCCAGGAGAACTGCTTATAAAGAAGCTGTCGCTGACCTCTCAACCACCAATGCTTGACATAAAAAAATATTTTATATTTAAAAAAAGAAAAATCTACCATTTCCTGCACAAAGGAGCTGAAGGAAGTTTGAAGGTCAGTATCAACCAATTTGGACTTGTATTACTATTGAAGAAATCTTTTACAAGGATTTTAGAATGTGATGAGAAATATTTAGGTCATAAAACATCTAAGCAAAGAATTCAAAATTTAATAATTTTCAAACAAAATAAAATATTCGATATCTAAAATCGTCATTGATTCTTCGCTCTAGATTTCCAGATAGAAATCTAAAACATGCAATAGCAGAAGAAATATTAACATTTCTCCAATCAACTTAAACTACAAAAAGTAATATAAGTATTGACAAAATTAATTATGCAGTGCTAAGTGCAAACTGAACATCAAGGAAAAAAATTCATAGTTGATAACAGAGCTATCATCAAGATTCATATGGTATTGTTCTATCTTTCCATGCCTGAATTGCTAAACATCGTAATGATCCATTATGAATTGTTTTTTGTTTTACACTTCATTACAAAACTCCAGTTCGAACACTAGTAAATTCAACCTATCCATCGGATGTTCGAATTCCCTGCTATGCATAAAAGAACTACCATGGATTATGAGAACAAACCATTAAAACAGTGTCTACATGAACTATAAAGCCAAGTTATAAAGTTGACATCATCTATATTTCATTTTTGTATGCTACATATAATAATTTTATTTTATTTATTTTAATATAGGGACAAATAGCTTTAATTTAAGATTCATAAAATAAAAATAAAAAGAAATTTCTTTATTACCTTGGATAGATAAAATCTATGAGGTATGTTCTTGATTATGAAATAATCCGATCACTATAAATGGGACAAGGTAAGACGTTATTGTTTATTCTAAAGTTTGTAATAACTATTAATATTTTTAATATATTTTCTTTGCATATCTTTTTAATTATTTGTGTCATGAACTTATAACCCCCTTCATCACACACACATTATACATAACAGGGAAGTCTTTTAAACCAAAATAAATGAATACTGTACTATGTATAGAAATGTATAAAATATGAGAAATGCTTATGTTAATCAGGACATTTAGTGGCTATTCTTTATGGGATCAGGATGGGGGACATTGGTATAAACCAAGCATAAATAAAGAATGACCACAGATGTCTAAATGAATTTTTCTTAATTATGTTTTAAATTTTCTTGTTTAAATAATGGTCAATGTAAATAGGTTCATTAAATTTACTTAAATGTTAAAACACTATTTTTGGTTTACCTTTCTGTTGTTAAATTTTCTCTAGTCATATCATAACACATGTATCATGATCATTACTTATGCAAGAATGTTAAACAACATTTTGGTATTGGTAGGAAATTTATATCTGCAATAAGAAAAAAAAATGGAATTATTACTAAAAAGAGAGATGACATCATGAAGTTGGTAGAAGATTTTTATCAAGAATTATATAGTAATAAAGAACAAGTACCTCCTATATCTATTACATTTTCCGAATTGCCCAGAATTTTAAATGAAGAAGTGAGACATGCAATTAAATGTATGAAGAAAGGAAAGGCTCCAGGAAATGATGGAATTATAATTGATATATTAAAAGAAGCAGGTGAAGAAATAGAAACAATTTTAGCAAAGTTATATACCAAATGTCTAAATGATAAATATGTACCAGAAGATTGGAAGAATGCAGTAATAATATTAATATTTAAAAAAGGTGATAAAGAAGATATTAGAAATTACAGACCTATCAGCCTTTTATCAGTTTTATATAAAAATTTTACCAAGATAATTACAACTCGTCTACAGAGAACTTTGGATTTCCACCAACTAAGAGAACAAACTGGATTTAAAAGTGGTTTTAGTACAATAGATCATATCCAGGTATTGAGAGAAGTCATAGAAAGGACAAATGAATATGAGTTGTCATTATGTTTTGGATTTGTAGATTATGAAAAGGCATTCGATTCTATACACATTTTTTCAGTGACTAAAGCATTGGATCATCAAGGTATAGATCCAGGATATTGTCATATTTTAAAGAATATTTATAAAAATGCAACAGCAACAATTAGATTACATAATGATAGTGGAAAAATCAACATTGAGAAAGGTGTAAGACAAGGTGACTCCATATCTCCAAAACTTTTTACAGCAGTGCTGCAAGAAGTATTTTGTAGATTAAAATGGGAAACTAAAGGAATGAAAGTAAATGGAGAGTATTTAAGTCATTTAGATTTTGCAGATGATGTAATTGTTTTTGCAAATAATGCTTCAGAGCTGCAGGAAATGTTTCCAGAGTTAGCAGATGAAAGTAGAAAAGTAGGACTAAAGATAAATGTTAAAAAGACTAAAGTAATGTTTAATCTATTTGCTCAAAATATGAAAATAAAGATTGATTATGAAGAATTAGAAAAAGTTAACAGTTACAAATACCTTGGTCAGATTATTAATACACATGGAAACATAATGGAGGAAATTAATCATAGAATTAAACTTGGTTGGAGTGCTTTTGGTAGAAATAACTTATACTAAAAGGAAATATGCCTATGTGTTTGAAAAGAATGTTTTTTAACAAATGTGTTTTACCAGTTCTTACTTATGGATCTGAGACTTGGACACTTAATAGAAGAGCAATACAGAGACTTCAGACCACTCAAAGGAGTATGGAGAGATGTATGTTGGGAGTAACAAGAAGAGATCGAAAATGCAATGTATGGGTAAGACAACAAACAGGTGTTACTGACTTTATTGAAAAAAATAAAAGATTAAAATGGAGATGGGTTGGACATATTGCTAGAAGAAATGATAATAGATGGACAATTGAAATTTTAAACTGGATTCCAAGAGATTGTAAAAGACCCAAAAAGAGACCACATGTGAGATGGATGGATGAAATAAGAAAATGTGCAGGGGTGTTGTAGAAAAGAGAAGCTAAAGATCAGAGAAGATGGATTAAACTTGGAGAGACCTTCATCCTGCAGTGGATTGATAATGGTTGGTGATGATGATTTATTTTACACATATTCTGACTTTGGTGATGCAAATATACCCTGAATCAAAGATCAAGCCACATCTATCTCCCTGGGTTTAAAATCTGGAATAGCAGAAATAAACTAGAATATGTAGGTAATAGATTAAGGGTAAAGTCAATGGTTATTTAGATCTTATTCTCTTCTCTCTTAGGTATAAATTTAATGTATGAGGTTATAATGAATGTAGTCAAAAGAGATATACTATTTTATTCATCAATAGAAACCCATCCACTTTTGTGCATACCATGAAAAGAATATCCCCTTACAATATATATATATATATAACATTTAATTAATATTCAGAAGGTAATATTTCAGTATGCAGCATTTTTCATTTATAATTATTTAATTACAAAGCTATTTCTAGAATCATAGTCAATTAAGATTAATTACACAAGATAAAAAGAAAAAGTAAAACTATCACAGCTAATGCAATAAAAAACGTTTTATAATGATAACACAATTTCATTAAAATTGATAGTTTTGTTTCTCTCATTGTCTTGGGTAATTAATCTTCATTGCATATATACTGAGTCAGATGTTTTACTATGCCTCAAATACATATATGTAGAAGAATAGGGATTTCAGTTAAAAAATTCTACTTGTAAATTAATTATGAAATTTAGCTAATTTAATTTTATATAAAACATGTGTTATAAAAGTGTGGTCATAATTATATATGTGCACAGACACTGTGAAGACACATGAATCACTAAAATTTGTAGTTATTATATGTAATGTAAATTTTGTTAAAAAAATAAAAGTAAACTTTTTATTTAAATCTTTTACCTTTTATACAAAGCTATTTTAAAACAATGTAAAACAATGCTTAACCTCAGATTAAAATTTTAATCCGTTGTAATAAGAAAAATCTAAAAGTTAAGTTTGTTCAGAAAAAACATGTAATGAAATTAATTAATATGGAATGTAAAAATGATCCATTTTAATTGATTGAAATGTCATACTTTAATTAATTTAAAAGCTGGTTTATTAGTTAATTAAAAACCTGGTTATTTTAAGATCTCAATCTAGAAAATTCTAGAAACATTTGTGAGGGAGAACAATAGAGTGAATGGATATAAAATCTCCCCCAAATTTATTGTTTCAATTTAAGCCAATCCTTCATTAATTTGGTCTCTTCAGTCTATTCAGAAGCTATTCATTCATTGATGAGTCAAGCTATTCATTCATTAATTCAGTTTATTCAGTTGATTCAAGATATTTGATCATTAGAAGCATTCCTTGATCTTTAACCTGTGTTATTTTATGCTTTTAGTCAAGATTGTATTACAGGTATTGGGACTCCTTGTTCTGTGAGACAAGTCACTTCTTGCCAGTGCTTTCATCAAAAATTAGTAATAGTCTGCCAACAGTTCTTGACATGCAACCTGCAGTAGTAAAATGAACTCACCAATTTTTCTTAGTGGGGTTTTTCAAAATTTTCTGGGCTAGGCATCTCACCAACATGAGCTCCATGCTCTTAGATAAACTTTCATCATACAAAATATCATAAAATCATAAATCCTTAGAAATCTGACCTCCTAAAGCCAACCTACAAAGAATATTCTCAACGGTCTACATGGAAAATGACAACTATGGAATGGACAAAGGTAGCCATCTCTTCAATAAATTGCAGAAAGCTAAAGCAACAATCTTGATAGACTTAGCAGTAATATGTTACTATATACCATAATAAGCCCAGGGTTGCTATAGGTGTTTTCCTTTTGCTTATATACACTATATTTTATTAACTGTAACATTAAATTCAAAGGTTTTTATTTTTATTTTATGCATTTTACTAATTTCTTCATGGATGAGTCTTTGTTTATTATTATGGCAGATGTCTATTTAAGTAATTATTTGATCTTAAGTTAATTTATAATTTTGTACCATTGAATGACAAAATATTTTTTAATGCTTAAATTTCTATTCTATTTTTTTAATCAGTTTCATAAATTACTGCTATTAGTGACAACATCAATCTAAAGCAAACAGAACACTTATTAAATGAAATAAATTGAGAAATTCATAGATTAATAATTTCCTATTAAATATATTTGTACAGAATAATTAAAATCTCTTTAATTATATGTGTATATAAGAAATACAAGGAATATTGAATGATAAAGGTCAGTCATACTTGTGTTGGCTATCATGGCCTATGTATGATAAATCATGTATGATTATGCAAGTTTCATGCAATAAAATGGCATATTATAAATCCACTATCTCTTTGGTGTGGCCTGGGTTTAATCACACTGCACTGTGTCTTACCAAATTGAATAGGTCTATATAAGTTAGTAATGTAATAGAAAAGTTAATTTAAATCTTATGCTATATCACTATCTCTTAAGAATCATTTTTTATATAAATACTTTAATAGTGTTTACTGTTGCTGGGAGTATTACTCTAGAGAAATGTAACAGTCTGTATCAACTTTTCAGCTAGGTCATATCTCATGGGACTCATCCATGAAGGAACATTCCTTTTTTATTTAATTTTATTTTTGTGAAGTTTGTTTTCTTTTACATTTTTATTTTTTTGTAAATTTAATATTGAGTAAACATTGTTATTATATTTATTAAATTAATTTGGCTGGCATTTGCTTAACTGTGTTTGTCTATCAATTGTTTAATAATTTGGAGTCTTATATTCTAAACTGAGCTAGTGTCAGGGGCAGGTGATTTAATTTATCTCAGGATGTCCATGATCATTAGTGAATATTTGGTCACCCCAAATAAATTTGCAAAGCTCATAGAGATGTAATGGGATACTTAAGTTACAGATGTTTCTATTGCATCCAGTACATAGTATATTTTATTGGAATGGTGGCCAACATTAGGCTCAATTTTTAAAAAAATAAGAAGTCAGTCAGTGCTAACAATATGGTTGGAAATGAAGAGTGGTTTAGAGTAGGGGTTTATCAACTAATGAATTGATATCAATAAAGAGTAATTATATATATTAGAAATTAATATATAAAACAGACTATTGAGTTACTAAAAATATATTAAGAACATTTTATGAATAGTTTAATAGTTCCAAATAAGGAAGATAATAAACAAAGTGGTAATTCAATAATTGAGAGGGGATAGCACTGGGGGAAGAGAGATCTATTTTATTTAAAATTTCCCAAATAATAAAAGAGGCAAATAAGCCTTTAGAAATAAAGATGATGATTGAGGCTAATGTTAGAAATGATAACTGAAAATAAACAAGAGACAAGAGATTTGAAGGGTGAAATGATAGAAAAGATAAAAAAGTGGAACCTGAACTAAAGTAAGAAATAAAAAAATGAAGCAGGTAATCAGGGTAGAACTAAATCAAGAGGCAATGTAGTCAGAATTACATTTAAAAAATTGAGGAAGTAGAAGAGAAAGTAAAGGTAGTGAAGGAAGATGTGAGTGAAATTAGAGAAAAAATATAATAGAAAGATATAAATGAAGAGATGATAAAAATGTTGTTAGTACTAAAATAATGAAAAAAGTAGAGGTTGTAAAAAAATTGTTAGTGAGGTTAAAGAATATTATGGGATATAATCTGATTATAAATGATATGAGAAAAAGAAGATAAAAGCAGAAAATATAATTATAGACAGTCAGAAAGTGAGTATTAATGTAGACAGAATAGAATAAAAAATAATAAAAATAAAAGTAGTAGTGCAGAATCAATTAAAAGGGCTAAATGAAACTGTAGGAATTAGGATCAAAATATTCCATAATGAAATAAAAACCAAATAGGGAGTATAGAAAAAAACTTACATATCATACAAACAAGAGATTGAAAGAAATAGCAATACAGAGGTAAATTAGTCCAAGAGCAGAGATTTGAGAAAATTATGAAAAGGCTTTTTAAAAAACTTCATATTGTAGAAGTATATAATGGTTGGAACAAATTAAAAAGTACCAGCAGATCAGAGAAGCAAAACAAAAAATATCACTGCCAGATAATTTTAAAAGCAATACATCTCAGACTTATACTATGGCAGTTCAATATATGGAATATAATGATAAAATATCCATAAAAAGGAACCTCCAGATAAAAGTCAAAGGGGAAAAATGCTGGACTTACAGTAAATGAACTATAAATAAAAGTTAGTTGAGAGTAATGAAATTGATTGGACATATGACAATGCAAATGGTCAGCAAATTTACTTTAGATATCCAAATTTTTTAATGTTTAAAATATAGAAGAATAGGTGTTTCAGTTAAAAAAGTCTACTTGTAAATTAATTTTAAATTTTGTGAATTTAATTTTATATAAGACATGTGTTATAAAACTGTAGTCACAAGTATATATGAGCACACGCAGGAATCACTAACATAATTTGTATTTACTAGAAGTAATGTAAATTTTGTTAAAAAAATTAAAAGTAAACTTTTGATTTATAACATATCTTTTGTATAAGATTTTTTAAAAACTTTGTAGAATAATGCATAATGATAGAATAAAATTGTAATCTGATGTAATACAATCTAAAAGTTAAGATTGCTCACATCAGATTCATAATAAAATTAATAAATATGGAATGTAAAAATGTTCTATTTTAAGTGATTAAAATGTCCTACTTCAATTGATTAGAAATCTGAATTATTAATTAATTAAAAACCAGTATATTTTATTAAACTAGAAAATTCTAGTAAAATTTGTATGGGAGAATAATAGACTGGATATAAAAGCTCCCCAAAATATATTGTTCAATTCAAACTATTCATTCATTAATTAAATCTATTCAGTTGAGTTACACTATTTAATCTATTTAATCTATACTGAAGCTATTCTTACATTGATGATTCAAGCAATTGATTCATTAATTCAATCTATTCAGTCAATTTAAGCTATTCATTAATTCAGCCTATTCAGTCAATTCAAGTTATTCTTTCATTATAAGTGTTCCTTGATCATTTGTCTAAGTTTTCTATGATATTAGTAAAGATGTGACAAGCCACACTTTTTGCCAGTTCTCATCAAAATTCTTGATATTCTGCAACAGTTCTTGATAAGTGACCCACAATAGTAATTTTTTTAGTCATGCTCTAAGTTGAGCTTTCATTATTCAACATGTAATGAAATCATAAATCCCTAAAAAGATGACATCCTAAAGCCAACTTACAAAGATGACTCTCAACTGACCACCCAGAAAATGACATCTATGGAATAAACAAAAGTAACTACCTCTTCAAAAGATTGCAGAAAACTGAAGCAACAATCTTGATGGACTTAGCAGTAATATGTTTTTATATACTATAATAAGCCAGGGATTGTTATAAATGTTTATCTTTTGTATATGTGCATTATCTTTTATTAAGTGTAATATTAGATTTAAATGTATTTTCACCTTATTTTGTGCATTTACTAATTTTTTCAAGGATGAGTTTTATTTATTATTATGGTAGATGTCTAGTCAGGTAATTATTTGACCTTAAGACAATTTTAAAAATTGATAACATTGAACAACAAAATATTTTTAATGTTTGAATTTTTATTTTATTGTTTTGATTAAATCAGTTTTATAATGCATTGCTATTAGTGATGACAGCCATATAAAACAAATTAAACTCTTATTAAATAAAATAAATTGAGAAATTCATACAATATTTTTCTATTAAATTTATTTCTATAGAATGCTTAAAATCTCTTTAGTTTAATGACTATACAAGGAATATTGAAGGGTAAAAGTCAGATTTGTTTGGCTATCATAGTCTATGTATAGTAAATCATGTATGATTACAGGTGTTGTGTGCAATAAGATGGCCCATTGTAAGTCCACTGTCTCTTTGGCATGACTTGGATTCAATTGCACTGCACTGTGACTTAGCAAACAATATAGCTCTGTATAAGTTAGTAATGATAATAGAAAAGTTAATTTAAATCTTATGCTATATCACTATCCCTTAAGAATCATTGTTTTTATATAAATGCTTTGATAAGTAATTGCTGTTGCTGGGGATAATAATCCAGAGAAATGTAATGGTTTAAATTACTTTTCCACTTAGGTCTTATCTGATGAGAGTCATCCATGAAGCAACGTTACTTTTTTTGTTTGAATTTTATTTTGGTGAATTTTTTTTTATATTTTCCATTTTTTTTTATAAACTTAATATCAAACAAACATTATTATTGTATTTATTAAATTAATTTTGCTGCTGTTTGTTTACTGTGTCTGTCTATCAACTGTTTAATAAATTCAGAGTCTCATACTGTAAGCTGGGCTAGTGTCAGGAGTACATAATTTATTTTACATCAGGATTTTCATCATCATTATTGAATACTCACCCCAAATAAATTTTCTAGTGGTGCCCTCAAATGACACGTTTCTAATACATATAGGATCTGCTCCAATACATGCATACATATATATTGATCTCCATTTAAAATTAAGAGCATGCTAATAGCTCTAAACAAGCTTTTTTTTATGCTATTAGCACGCTTTTAATTTTACATATTTGTAAGTGCAAGCTATGTATAAGTCATGTGATATCTGACTTGTTATTATTACTATGATCTCCATTTACTAAAGTCATTATACCAGTATTTATATATTTTGTTATGTGACCTGCAGTATTTTGTGCTGCCTATTAAATGCTGAATATTAAGATCCAATATCCAACTCTCTTAAAGTATATTTATTAACTGTACTTTCAAAAAACATAATATTATTATTATCATCATCATCATCATCACTGTCATTATTATTGATAAAACACTGCATTTAATCTTAATTATGTTATTAATATTATATTTTCTACTATATTAATAATTTGACCAAGATATTTGTAGTTATTAATGACAATTTTTTATTATCAATTGTTATGTTTTGTTTTTCCAAAATCTATTAAACATCATCTTAGTCTATTTAGCATTTAACTTCATCCATAATTTGTGGCATTCATTTACTAATAATGAAACAATATTTTTAACATTATCTGGAGAATTAAAAACATACAAATAATTTATGCTTTCTCTACTAATTCAAAATTATCAATCTGTTGTATACCCCAAATATGTTAATATTTTAGTGGTATTGTGTACTCTAATTACTTTTATTATATTATGATAATTATTCTACAAAATAATTTATCATATTTGTAAAAAAATTATAAATGTTCAATCATGTTATAAATGCTCTTATATTTAAGTAACATATTGTAATCTGAAAATGGAGCATAAAATAGTTAATCTTACTCATTGCTGGATTTAGTTAATTATTTTTTTCCTTGACATACTACCAATATTTAGAATATTGTTATTCAATGTTATAATTGGAACCAAATTATGTCAAGCATTAGTGGTCGAGAGGTCAGCAACAGCTGCTTTACAAGCAATTGTCCTGGGTTAGTGGGTTCACTTCCTGGCTGATGCTATGACACATGAGAAAGAAAAAAAACTTCCACAATTAAATTATGAAAGTTTAGTTGCAATTATATATAAGGTTTTATTGAAAAATACATGTCCACTTTTGATAAAAATGATGAGTTTTTTTATTTTATTTTCCTAAAGCCTAACTTTGCCCAGCATAACTTGAGATAGTTTTTCCAATTCTTGAAATCTTCTGTTTCTTTATAATTATTTTAAATAGCTATATAAAATTTTATAATTAAATAAAATTTTACATGTAATAAGTAATTAACTTTTGTTTCTCTAAAAATTGAATTATTAACTTACATTTTGTGACAGGATTAAATATAAAAATAGGTATGTATTAAAAAAAGAAAAATATATACACAATTAAAATGCTAAACTATTATAGGTTTGCTTTTAAGTCTTAAGTGATGTTATATTGTTAAGGCTATTAATATATGGTATGGTTGAAGATTTCTCCACCCCATATAAGTTAGATAGCTGCATTTGGAGACATATGGGTGTCTGAAAATTTAAGCTTTTCTACTTAAAAGTTGATTATCAGATAAGTGTTAGCTTTGAATTGGTAATTTGAATCTAGTGTCTGAAATATTCTAGCATCTCACTAAAGAAAGCCAATAGTTAGAAAACAGTCTGGGGTTGGGAATATTTTCTAAATAAAGATTTTAAATGCTTTCTCTAGTGGCACTTATTGATAGAGCTTGTTAGAGGTATTAGCATGCTCTTTCTTTTAGTTTATAATTACAAGCTTATCAAATTAAGTCATGTGATGAGTGACTTTATTTTATTTACTATTATAGATTTGCTTTTAAGCTTATGTGATGTTATATTGCTAAGGCTATCAATATATGGTATGGCTAAAAATTTCTCAGTCCCATATACCTATTTAAATTACATAGCTGTATTTAAAGACATATAGGTGTCTGAAAATTTCAGATTTTCTACTTAAACCTTAACTACCTGATAAGTGCTGACTTTGAGTTGATAATTTAGATCTAGTGTCTGAAATATCCTAGTGCCTTGTTGAGGAAAGCCAATAGCTAAGCACATGTCTGGGAATAATTTTTAGATAGAGATTTTAAATGCTAGTAATATTATCACTCTTTATTTTAGTTCGTAATTACAAGCTTGTCAAATTAAGTCACGTGATGTATGACTTTATTTTATTTACAATAAAAATGCATTTGAAAACATCCATTGTAACTTATAAATTGTATTCAAAAAGTAAAATTATATTTTATATTAGAGTGTGTATCCTAATATTTAGAGCTGCCTAGTATATTTTAAACCTTGTTATGCATCTTAAATATTAACATTGACATGGGGATTATTATTGAATATATTCACATTTATATAGGATATAATTATTGATAGGGTCTAAATGTGTAAACCATCTGGGAATGGTAATGTAAGAACATTACTATCTGATAATCATTAATTACATATCCATATCTTATACTTACTATAGATAGTTCTAAGGCTTTAAAGTTTTTGATTACAACTTTCATTCATCAGTTTTACAGATTTTTATGATTAATTTAGAGTTATAGGCAAACATCCAACTTAGTTTGCAATGATCCTGCTCTTGTTTTATTATATCCTATGCAATCTAATAAATTAAGTGGATGGAATTTGTTATTATTAACATTCCTAGAAATGTTAAATAAGGTATCTATAGTAGAACTGTAATATATATATATATATATTATATATATATATATTGAACCTGATTGAAATCCGGTTCAATGGTTTGTTATTAAAAAAAAAAAAAAAAGAAATTTATTAAGCTTTTAATTTTAATTAAACGTTTAGGGTTTAAATTTTCATTATTATTTAAAAAGAATGCATGTATCAAAACACAAGCGTTTATATGTAAAACGGATTTTTTTAAAAAATGTTTTTCGATTTATTTTAAAATAGTTTTCATATACCGCCTGTTTTTAAATCCATTTGATTTAAAAACAAGCTGGCTAGCTAATTGCATTCCTGTTGCTTTTATTTTGATTATTGTAAACAATTTTTATAGCAGAGATTTGATTTTTATGTTGTTGTTTTCATTTCAATAAACCCTGGGTAGAATTCTTAGATAGATTGAGCAGGAGATTAATATTTGCCCTGCCTAAGGCGTAGAAATTGGACAACAAGGAAAGTGTTTCACGGGAAATGGAGCAACGTATAAATAGCCCCGAAAATTTGGAGTGTCAGTTAATTCATTGTTCGTTGATAGACAAGCTGTTTATCAAGTGAGAATTTATATCAGCGTGGACATTTAATTTCTTAAAGGACATCAGCTGTGATTGAATACTTTTGCCTGCAGCAAAATGAAAAATTCTATACTTGTTACCACCACCCGAATGGCTTTCTAACTCCACAAAAAATGGATCCCTGACTTCCAAGTTTGCTCCAGTAATGCCTTGAACACCTAAAAGAAGCTAGAACCTCTCTACATCTACCTTGCTGCCTAAAGAACCTGAAAATGAACTTAAGTAAAAGTGCGCACTCTATGTGAACTTTGTTTTACCAAAAGGTAACTATTTTCGTTTTTATTCTTCCCAGGGTAAATTAATTCTCATTAAATCTCCACTCAATCTGATCATAAATGTGTATTCTTAAATCAATATAGCCTCATATTTAATCTTGGCTGGGTTTCCAATATTTTGTAGTGTGTCTTGGAATCTTAGTTTTAAGATTCCAATTTGCTTTCAGTTTTGTTTATTGGAGAGTGACGAATGAGTTTTATATTTTATGCCTCGCTTTTGTAAATGCTTTAGCAGTCTTGTATATATTTTTTATGCTTACCTGTAATTATTTAGTATTCAATAATTAATTTTATACTCTATGTTTGCCCTCTTGCTAAACCTCCAAAACTCTTTTGGCTGATGACTTTATTGTCTGATTTTCGCAGGTGGAGATTTCGTTTCTAATATCTCTAAAGGCGGAAATTAGAATTGTGTTTTTCTTTGTAATTTTATAAGTCATCAGCAGAAAGATAAAATTTATCCTTTCTTAAATTACAGGTGAGCAATACTTTTGTTCTGCTAGAGTATTTAAATTTTTGATATTTCGTACCCATGTGCACTCTCCGATAGATTTCTTTTTGTATATATTATGTGTGCTTTAAATTTGTCAGAGCGTGTTCTCAGAATTTGTTTGTAAGTTTATTTTCTCTAAATGCTGGGCAGATGTAACTGTTTTTCTAATTATTTACTTGTCCCTTAGTGGGATCTTTAATTATTAATTTTAAAGTAATTTTCGCCAATCGTTTGGCTGGGATTCACCAGTTTTAATTGTTTCTTCATTTCAATCATGTTTGTTGGTTGTTCTTGAGGTGGATCAATCACCATTATTTTAAATGTAGTAATAGGTGCAGCTCATACCAATATAAGGACATTCGAGGTCTGACCAATTTTTAGATCTCAAACAGCTCATCGGCGCTGGATTCTTTGATCTATTTCAGGGGCATATGGTTTAAATATCTGAAAGTGAAAACCAATGTTTAGGTGAATCCTCTGCTGAATGAAATTTGCTTCCTCCCTTTTAAATTTGTTTATTAGAAGATCAGTCAGTCTGTCATAGCTTTGCCTTTAGTATGTCTGGTACACAACCTGAGTTAACTCCCATCTATTGTGTCATAAACTTATATTTAATAATTTATTTTCTCATAATAAAATTTATGAAATATGTTTAAACTTAATTTGGCTGACGTTTGTCTTTGTGCTTTTGTCTCAATTGTCTAAACAATTTGAGATTTCTTGTTTCTCCCTGAGTCTAGTCGGTGCAAACCATCATCATCATCTATTCTGATCACAGTAAACAAATTTTCCAGACATGTAGTGGTCTGGTGGCGCCCTCTGTTTCAGAATAGATTGAGTATCCGATATAATATATATATATTATAACGATCGAAATAAAGGTGAAGATCGCATCGCACTGCACTGCACTACCAAGGGCGCCATCTAGGCATTTGAGCCTAGAAAAATTTATAAAGTAGGCAGATATGCGCTGTTAGGATTCCACTTTATTTACATATTTAGATCGTTAGCCCATTGTCACTAGCTCAGTGGAGACGCAGAGATAAAAATCTATAAATTTTATATCTTAAATATAAAAGAATAAAAGCCACTGCCAGAAATTAACACATAAAAATATTTATTTACGCACATATAAAATAATATTTAAATTTTGAGGAATAAATTTCTTTTATAATTTTATATTGATCTTTAATTCTAAATTTAAGTAGATTTCAAATAATGAGTTTACTATTTATTTAGAGGGTCGAGTATGAATGGACTATATAGGTCTGCATTTGAAAGGAAAATATTCTTCCCTGATTTAACCTTAGGCAACAAATTTCGCAATCAACTGGCGCCAATCCATCTGATACATTCATGTATTCAATGTAGCATGATACGACAACACAAAATACCATATTGTCAGGAATGTGCATCTGAACAATAAGTAGAAATAGAGAAGATATTGACTCTCCACCAACAGGAATGTGACATCTGTTGGCAAGTAGATCAATAAACTAAAAACTCCATAGGAATGGACTGCGGTCTTCTGCCGACTTACAAACCCATCCATAGGCAAACAGAGGGTGTGTGGCGTATATCTATAATCCTGCCCGTAGCGGACCTCATACTACATCTACTAATTACACAAATATATCCAATCCATTGAACCAATTCAACTACGAAATGAATAACCTAAGATTACCCTCCCTTAATACAACTTTACAAAACTATATAGCCATTCACGCCCGACTTAATTTTAACATTTAAATACGTTCGCACAGATTTGTTTAAAAATGTTGGGTATAGATCGATTACATAGATTCCACGGTCAAAAACATTTCAAAATAAACATAAACGATCAAAATACAAAATTATTGATACCGACAATCGCAGAGGGAAACTTATAAGTAACCCAATAGTATTCACCATAAGATACTTGCGTTGTCACCAATAACTTAAAAGACATCCGAATAAATACATTTTAGATACTCACCGTAAGGTATCATTATTTATCGAATGTCTATATATTTTGATCAAATATGAAAACCAAAATATAATTAACCGCAAACGAATCCATGCAAGCGTCTATAAACAACTTTAAATTTAATACATTTTAGTTAAAATATAATACACACAAAAAAAAAATGAACTGGAAATGATTGCTTAAACATCTACATAAAAAAATATCAATAATTGAATTTGCATTCTTTAAGTCAGATAAGAGTTCTTATTTTCAGTTATTAATTACTTGCAATTTTAGGAAAGTTATTAGATAGATACAATAGTTCATACTTTATGGATTTAATAGATTGAGAAGTCCATCTTCGTGATCACTTTAGTAGATTTTGTCCTTCTTTGAAATGAAACTGCGACTTGTCATGCATTTGGTCTGGAACTGTCATCCAGAGGCCTCAGCTGGTTGTCCGGAAAATTAAATTTATTGCAGACTTCCACATCGTGAAAATCTGCAATATAGCTAGTTATAACGATCTATTCATAGTCAGCTCTAAGATAACAATTTTAATAATCATTTGGCTTTTATATTTTTCTTAGCCTCTTATCATTTGATCATAGGATTCAATCGGCAATACGTCACTAATCCTCTGGTGTTTCAGTTACGGTCCGTGCTGAATTTCTGGTGTTTGCATTGGTCATTTAATTTCTCTTTCTTCTCTTATCTAACTTTTCATCTGACTTTTTAATTAAACAGCTTTTAGATAATTAATAAACAATCATTTCCATTTACAGATTACAGGAATTAATTAATACCTGTTTTTATTTTAACTTACGTTATTTTTTTATTAAAATATTTTTATATTTCAATCTTGTATTTTTTTATTTAAAAAAATACGTTCAAATACTTTTTTTTTCTTGTTTATGAAAAAAAATATTTTTAAAGTTTAGCATCTGTGCGAATGTATACGTTTAACAATATTTTAATTTTAGCGTTTAGTTTTTTCCTTTTATTTGCGAACTTTTAAGTTTTTATTTTAAATTAATGTAACGACATATTTATATATCGTTACAATATATATATTGTAACCTAGTGTTATTGACACTTGGTTTACTTGGCATTATTTCTGCAGGAAAACAATGCTATTATTTAAAGAAATAAAAAGATAAAATAACCATAGTAATAATTGATTAATAAAGTATGCTATTCACTCACTTTGGCATGTTTTGGGTGAATAACTAATAGATTTAGTAATGCAATATCATTTTTAAAAAGAACATGAATAATTTAATTAAGATATTAATAATTAAAGCAAATTAATATAGTATAAAAACAAATATCATAAACAGTAATTGATTTTGGATGGGTAGAGGGGAGAGTGGATGAATGTCTTATCATAAAGCACAATAACTTCTGGTAATTTCTTTTTGTAAAAAAAAAAATAATAATGTTTAAAGAATTATACATCACTGATTGTTAATTTAATGTATTATTATTTTTTTTATATTGTCAAATCACTTTGTAATCTATTTAGATAATACTGAAAACTATATGATTGTAATAAGTTTTTCCTTTCTTTTGTTTATGTTATAATCAAATGATTATTTTTCTGTAAGAGGTCGCTAAAGTCAAGATCATTTTTTTTTGAAAAAAAAAATATATAGTCTGCTTTTAGTTTTCAAGGAAGGAACAGTGCTGAAATTTGGTAACTCAAATTTTTCATTTTATTTTGCAGAAATAAATGTAATCAAAGTAAAATTTTAATAATATCATGTGTGGCTAAATTTTTTTGATAAGACGTCCTGATGTTCTTTGCCATCTACCTATTTAAAAACCTTTTATACTTAAAAATTTATTGTCTCACGCTAAAGTTCAAAAATGACAGAATTAAATAAGGGAATCACGAAAAGTGTTATTATGTCTAAATTAAGGAAGATAAATGATTTCCAAATGAGAAATAATTATTTAGTAACTTTGTATCACTTGTTAATATTTTCTTGGTATAGAAAAAAAAAAATAATAAGTGAAAGAAATATTTTGAAACCAAGGAAAATCAACTAGAAACATTTTCGCACTCTTTCTCAATATTGTCTGCCTTTACAAGTAATGTAGTTACATACGTTAAAATATGTTTTATTCACCAAGAATTGTCTGGAAATAATAATAATGATAAATAAGATTAAATTATGCACATGTATATTTTTTTTTTAAAAAAATATAAACTTTCTCAGAGTAAATATAGGAAGAGTTATATAGGGGCATTCTTACGGAGAAGTTACCGTTAAAAAATTTATAATTTTTAAAGTATGAACAAAACCGAATATTTTAGTGACTTAATGATAAAAATAAATGATATATTATATTACACATCAGTTGGATTTATTAAAACTTCCTATACATGTAAATCAGCTGCAGTTATTATCATAATAATCTCTCGGAAAATTGCGCATTTTCGTCCATAAGTAAGCTAGCTAATAAGTATACGTATTGTTAAAAAAAAAAAAATATTGTGTATGTTTATCGTCTATCGTCAACTGTTCGTTATGTTAGAATATGTATATTTTATTTTCTTGGATCCCAAAATTGTAGTAGTTTAATTCAAGTAAGAATTAATCTTCAATTCTGCTATATTTTTCTTTACCTAATTTATTAAACGCACAAAATAAGAGAAAACTTTTATTTAAAGGAAATAATACCATGCGTTTATTGTTTTTAAACTTGCTTCGTGAAATACGACTGGATAAAGCTCTTCAATTGCTCAACAGAAAAACATTTTCTAATGAGAGAGTATGCACTTGTTAATTAATGATTGTTTAAAACTAAGTTATAAATGATATGTATTTTTTTTGTTATATCACATAGGTTAAAGTCTGTATGGTCAAGTGATATTTAATAGCCTTGTAATGACAAAGGTATGTTTTAATATAATTATTATAGGTTAAGTTGATATTTAACACGAAAGAAAAAAATCTATAAAATATGTTTTAATTATTACATACAATTGTAGGTAGAAATTTTGTATGTTAGATACGTAAAAGAAAAATATTTAGATATTTAAGGGGTAAAATAAATATTGAAAATTATCAGAAGTAACTAAAAAAAAAAAAAGAAAAAATGCTATAACAAAATATTTCTTGTTAAAGTTTTGAAACGAATTTATACTGTATTAATTAAGGAATTTATTCCTAATTATTCTTAAATAACACATCCACTTTATTTAGTTTAAGATAGTATGCTACCAACTATTTTTGAATGTTCCTTTATTAAAATTAAAATTATTATACTTTTATTCTATGATGTCCATTGATTTCAGATGTTGATCAAAGTATACACGGTAACATAAGTTTATTATAATCAGTGTATTTACTTATCCTGCCCAGATATAGCATTGGTATATGCTTAATATTCGCATAGGTAATAATTATAATGTATTTATTTTGTGGGAAAAAAAATGATCTCCCCAAAAGCTTTGTTTTCCATGAGAGGAAGATTTTAAATATAATGTTCGGGTATGTTTATAGCCCAAGTGATCGATTCCCATAGATAGGACGATCAAGAATTTATCTAGCATTTAGTATGCTTCATTCGTTTAAATCCCAGGAGAGGATTGTATTTGGTGTGTGTTCGTTGTATGCCCAAGTAAGAGGCAAGAAACCACCAAAATATTTTAATGTAGTAGATTACTTTACAGACCTTCGTGGTTATTCCATATTCCTCATGTGAAAATAAAGATAGCTCCACCATGGAAGGTGTTGATTATTGTGCTTAATTTTGAAAGTTCGGGCAAGATAAAGGTTATATTGGAGGTGTTAGTTCCTCAAGATCCAATTTAGTATAAATAGTGCGTTAGTAACTAAGATCAATATCTGTATTGTGCTGCTAAATATTGCTAGTATTTGACAAGTAAATCAATGGAGAAAGTAATTAAAATTGCGTAATTTAAAACGCTTATTTACTGAAGGAATATTCAAATGCAATATTTAATTCTGGTTAGTAATTAAATAATACTCATATTTAAAATTATACGTATGAATAAAATTTGTATCATAACTTAAGTTAGCATTAAGTTAAATGTAAGATGGTAAGTGTAACTTCTGATAACTGGCCTATAATTAGAATAGGTTATCCCATTAAAGACCATAAATAAAGTAAATGTATTAGAAATAAATTTAATATTTTGCGTATTGCATATGATGGGATTAATCATTTAAAAAAAAAAAAAAAAATAGTTAGTCAATAATTTTGAATAAAAGCTTCTACAAGGTTACCAAAATGTAATAAACAATGTATCGGTAATGAAATGTACTTTTAGTTAATCAATCCATATGATTGCATACAGGAGAAGTAGTAACCTCTAGTCCATAACCAAAAGAGTATACAGATTAATGTCAGTTATATTTTATATTTTTGTATTACTATGGGATTATTGAATAAATGTTCATATATTTTTTTTTGTGATAATAATAAATTATAGTCTTGTTAAAATTTGTTGTAGATTCATTTTTTTTGTTTTTATATGCTAAATATAAGTGTTTGCACAATATTTGCAAAACCTTTTCTTGAGTCCGAAATCATTCCAAATTCTTAAAAACTTAATATACCAGATAAATAAAGTTAAGCAGATCGGAATATGTCATTATATTTTAGTTTAATGATAATTATTTATGGAGTTGAAAACTTAAGACTAAATTTATTCCCAAACCATTAACTTTGGTTGCACATTATTCCATTCCCATTTAGTTAAATTGTCTAAGTAATAAATCTTAGTTATATTATTGTGTTGTCATGGATGATGGAAGGACACAAAAAGCACCCTTGTCTTTTTATTATTCTGACTGAGATTCTGGAAAAAAAAAGGCTGTGTTATTCAAAATTATACGTCATTATTGAATAGAATTATCATCTCTTTAAATAATATAGCAGTTGATATGAGAGATGAAGACACATTGAATTTAAGTAAAATAAATGTTTCCTATAGCCGACCAGAATGCCAGTCATATGCGACAACACAATACTGCCGAGCATTTCCTTACATGAAACAAAGAACCCTGAGATTAATATTATTATAATTATTCTTTAAATTAATAAGTGATCAATTATTGTTGTTATTACAATCGTGGCATGGCTTAAGAGAATTGAATGTACAATTGTATTATATGAAAAGTATTTTAGATCATATTGGCAAATTAATGGATATGTTGCTTTATTTTGGGTTGCCTTAATAACAACCTGAAAAATTGGTGTCAACAAGTGCAGACAAAATAACCTAATACAGCTCAGAGTATGATTAGTGTCTAAGTGCAAACTAAACTAATAAATAATTACAGAATAAACAGAGGTTATATTTATTGGGTTAGAATATATATATATATATATATATATGATATATATTGGGTTAGAATATATATATATATATATATATATATATCCTCCAATAACCAGTACCCACCATGAGGCCCAATCCCAATTTAAACCCCATAATATTAAGGTTGCTTATTAAATAATAGAATTAGGTAATGTTGGGCATATAAACAGACAAACCAGTTATCACAACCTAAGCCTTAAAGCCAAATATAAATCAAAGTTTAAACCAAATTGATCAAATGGGGGTGACAACTAATCATTGCCACAATTAACATTAAATGTATTGTGATTACAAACATAAAAAAACAAATACAGTTGTAATGGGATGTCAGTTTTTACAAGAAAGAGGGAGCACATCTTACTACAGTCAGACTTAGGGTCTTTGGGTAGGATGCTGGAGATGGTGCAATAAAATGCTGAGCCCAAGATTACATCTATCTTCAATAGGCTAATGCAATGATTACTAGGTAAATTTAGATATAATTTAGACTAGTTCATCCACATTTCATCTCTCTTTAAGCCTCCATTATGCCACGATATTTGAACTCAGGGAGAATTTGCAATTGGCTCTCTTCAGGAATGGATAAAAGCAATGGCCAATGAAAATATATTTCTAAAATATTTCTAATATCAACTTATATATATATAATGAAAAATATTGTGTGACTATTAATGACTAGTCTGTTTATTAATTAGTATAAATGTAGAAGCAATATTAAGTAGAGATCACATTAATAACTCAATAACATTTAATAAACAACGAAATGTAACATAACAATATAAGTACATATAGTAATGGAAGACAAGGATAACCTTCTATCATTTCAAAAAAATTAATATTCCCATTCTAAATCTTATGGTAAAACTTCCTACCTTGACAATCTTTTATTAAAAAATAAAATTCAAATTAATTTATATTATAAATAATAATAAACAAATTCAAAATGGATTCCGCAAAAAAGAATAAAATATTTAGATAGTAAAAAGATCTGATGAACACATTCTTTATAAATTAGATATCGATCTGATAGGTTATCTACATTTCTATTTTTTTCTTTAATTGAGTCTTCAAATACAGTTTTAAACACTGGGATGACTAATCAACAAGTTGTAGATTTTTTTCCAAAAATGGAGATTTATCTTAGTAGTAATAATACTTCTAACTAAATTGATAAATTCCTTGTTTAATTTAATACTGCTTAGTATTAGTTTTCATTGACAACTGATTTTTTTTTGGCAATAATTTCTCTTTTCAATTAGATTTTTTAGTATAAAGATTGGAGAGGGGGGTGATAGGTAAGTGAGGGAGAGACAGATCATGTGTATGTGTGGGTGGGTGTGAAGGAAAACACAAAAAAAATTAGCAATTTATAGAATCATAGATAAATTTCAAAGAATCATATTTTATTTATAAATTTTAAAGAAATCAGTTTAGAAATTTGGATTGTTTTAAAAGTAAGGGGAACAGATTTGTCATTATATTATGACTACATGTGTAGATGGCGCTGTATACATAGTATAGAAGTCGAGTAATTGAAATGATTAGTAATGTGATGGAGAATAGAAATTAAAGTAGAAATAATAGTGAAAGATGTGGATGGAGAGTGAATGATAAGAATAAGTTGGAAGAGTATAAAATACAAGTTGAAGAAATCATGAAAGAGTGGGTTGGGGATGAGTATAAGGAGTGGTGTAAAGAAGTACAAAAAGTGGCAAATAGGGTTTTAGATGAGAATATTCAGAGGAATAAAAGTAATAAAAAATGAGAATTAGTAAAGGTGTAAAATAGAAGATAGTAGCATGCAGAGAATATAAGTGTGCTATTAAAAACAAGAAAAGTGAAAAAGATATTAATGCTAATTGGGAAAAGTACTTAGAAAAGAAGAAGTTGGCTAAAATAGATAATTATAGAGAAATAATAAAATTGAATAGTAAATTGTGGAGGATTTTAATAAAAGTGGAAGAGATGGGAGTAAAAAATTATGGAATTACATTAAAAGGAGAAGTGTAAGGGAGAGAGTAGTATTACTAGATGATGAGGGAATAGAGTGTATCTCTAGAGAAGATTTAGAGTTAATCTTAAATAGATATGTAATGAATATAGAAAAGATGTTAGATATGAAGGATAGAGTGATAGAAAACATGAAAGCATATAGTAATTGGAATATTAGGTTTTCAGAAAATGCACTGAATGAGGTAGAGAAGAAATTGAAAAGTGAAAAGGTAAGATGTCTAGACGGATAGGCAGCAGATATGGTAATGAATTTAGGATATATGGCAAAAGTAAAGTTATTATCCTGTTTTAATAAGATGGCACAGAATAGAGTTTTCCCAAGTAGTTGGAGTAATACAAGACTAAGATTATTATTTAAAAGAAAGGGTAAAGATCATAGAAAGTTAAATAATTATAGACCAATAGTGGTTATATCAGTTTTATATAAAGTTTTTTCATACATGGTGGCTAGAAGAATTGTAAAATGGATGAAAGGGAATAATGTAGTGGGGGGAAATGCAAGGAGGTTTTAGATTAGATAGGCAAATAGGAGATAGTTTATTTGTAGTTACACAACTTATGGATATGAGTAGAAATTCAGGTACACAGTTATATATGAGTTGTATAGATATAGAGAAGGCATATTATAGAGTAAATAGAAATAGATTATGGATAAGTTTAGCAAATTTGGGAATGGATGAAGCTTTAGTAGATATTATTAAAAAATTATATGAAAATAATTATATATATATATATATATTGTAACCTAGTGTTATTGACACTTGGTTTATTTAGCATCGTTTCCATAGGAAAACAATGCTATCCTTTTCTAGAAAATAAAAAAGTAAAATAGTAATAATATTAAGTGATTAATAAAATATGCTATTACTCACTTTAATGTATTTTAAGCAAATAACTAAAAAAAAATTTAGTAATTTGATGTCATTTTAAAAGAGCATGAATAATTTAATTAAAAAATATTAACAATAAGAGCAATTTAATATAGTATAAAAGCATATATTATAAACAGTAATTGATTTTGGATGGGTAGAGGGGGAGAATAGATGAGTATCTTATCATAACACAATAGCTTCTGGTAATTTTTAAATTATTTAGATAAAATGTAGACAGAAATATACATCACTAATAAACATTGTTAATTAAATATATTTATTATTTTTCATTATTTGTCAAATTACTCTGTAATCCATTTAAATCATACAGAAATATATGACTGTAATAAGTTTTTTTTTTCCTTTTCTTTTGTTTATGTATAATTAAATGATTTTTTCTCTGTAAGAGGTCGCTAAAACAAGACCGCCAAAAATTGAAGAAAGTTTAGTCTGACATTAGTTTTACAAGAAGGAAGCAGTACTGAAATTCGGTAACAAATTTTTTTATATTTTTTATTGCTGAAATAAATATAAGTCCAATAAATGTTTGATAATATCATGTGTGGCTAATCCTATTTGATAAGATATTCTGTTTTTCTATGACCGTCTACCTATTTTAAAGCTTTTTATACTCAAAAATATACTATCGTATGCTAAAGTTCAAAATGACCGTATTGACTACAGCAATCACGGAAAAGGTCATTATGTTTAAAATAAGTAATATAAGTAATTTCCAGGAAATAAACAATTATTTGTTAACTTTACCTTATTTAATAATCTTTTCATGGTATAAAAGAAAATTTATAATTTAAAAGACATATTATAAAAGCCAAGGAAAGTTAACTATAAAATTTCGCGCTCTTTCTAACAGACATTGTCTGCATTTGAAAATAATGTAAGCTCCCCACGTTAAAATATGTTTTATTCACTGAAAATTATCTAAAAATAATATTAATGATCAAGGATATTTACTTATGCACCTGTATATTTTTTAAAAAGAAAATATAAATTTTCTCAAGGCAAATATTGAAAAATTTGTATGTGTGCATTTTACGGAGAATTCCTTATGAAAGACAAATTACAATTCCTAGAGTAGGAATAAAAACTACAAACATTAGTGACTTAATTATAACTCTAATATAATATGTTATATTGTACCTCAACTAGAGTCATTAAAACTTTATATCTACGTAAGTCAGCTGCAGTCCTTATAATAATAATATTTTGGAAAAGTCGCGCATTAGTTTTATTCTTAAGCCAGCTAGCTATATAAAAATGATACGTATCGCCAATATTAAAAAGAAAAGAATTGTATATGTGATCGTCAATCGTCAAATATTCGTCATGTTAAAATATGTATTGTTTTTCTTGGATCCCAAAATTATATAAGTTAATTCAAGGAAGAGTTAACACCCAACGCTGCTATGTTTTCTTTGCTTGATTTATTAAATGCACCAGAATGGAGGCAACTTTTATAGAAATGAAATAATAAAATGTGTTTCTTATTTTAAATTTGCTTCGTGAACTACAAATGGATCAAGTTCTTCATCTAGATAAATTGCCCAACGGAAAAACATTTTTCTAGTGAAATAATAAACACTTGTTAAGTAATGATTTTTTTTTTAATTTGTAAAATTATGTGTATTTTTTTTTATCAACAGGTTAAAGGCTGTATAGTCAAGTAGTATTTAAATGACCTTGTAATCATAAAGGTATGTTTTCCTTTAATTATTCTAGGTTAAATTTATATTTGACATGGAAAATATTTTTTTATAAAATGTGTTTACTTATGATATGCAATTATGGGTATAAATTTATATGTTAAATGCGTAAAAGTAGAAAAATTTAGATACTTAATAGGTAAAATATCTAGTTAAAATTATCAGAAGTAATTAAAGAGAAGTGCTATACAGAATATTACTTATTTAAAGTTTGAAACAAATTTATACTATGTTAATTGCGGAATTTATTCCCAATTATTTTTTTTATTAACGCATTCACTTAATTTAGTTGAAGATACTAGATTACCAATTACTTGTTGAATTTTTCTTTGGCAAAGGTGAAAATTATTATGTTGTATTCTGTGTTATCCATTGAGGTCAGACATTGATCTAAGTATACCCCGGAATATAAATTTTGTGTAATTAGTGTATTTGCTTGTCTTGCCCCGATATAGAATCAGTATATGCTTAAGATTCGCATTAGTAATAATTGTAATGTATCTATTTTGTGGGATGGAAATTGATCTCCCCAAAAGCTTTATTTTCCATGAGGGGAATAGATAAATCTAATATTCGGGTATATTTATAACCCAAGCGATCGCTTCCCAGAGTTAGGACGATCAGCAATTTATACCGTATTTAGTGTATTTCGTTCGTTAAAATCCCATGAGAGGATTAGAATTGGTGTGTGTTCCTATTATGCCCAAGAAAGAGGCAAGGACCCACCAAACTATTTTAAGGTAGTCGTTAACTCTACATATCTACGGTATTATTCCATATTCCTCATGAGAAAATAGAGATAATTCCACCACGGAAGGTGTAGAATATTGTGTTTTATTTAGAAAGTTATGGCAAGATAACGGGTATACTGGAGGTTAATTCCTTACGATCCATTTAGTAAAAATAGCGTGCTAGTATATATGATCAATGTCTGGATTGTGCGACGGAATAGTGCTGGTAATCCACACGTAAGTCAATGGAGAGAGTAAGTTTAAAATTGCGTGATTTAAAAATTTTTATTTGCCAATGGAGGGTTCAAATACTAGGTTTAATTCGGGTTAATTATTAAGTAGCACTCACAATATAACTTATACTGAGAAAAACAGTGTGTATAACAACTTCAGTTGTTATTAAGGTAAACATTAAAAATAATAAGTGTAACTTCTGATAAATAACCCATAAATTATAATAAGTTATCTAAATAAAAACTATCATTTAATTAAAGATATGATTATAAAAATTGTTTGTACGCATTGCCTAGAATCAGATTATTTTTATTTTAAAACAAATAGTTAGTTAATAAAGTTAAGCAGCCGTTCATATAAGATACACTAAACAGATTAGTTAATGTATCGATAATAATATTTATTTTGTTATATTCAATTTGCATAAATGTAAAAAGAAGATGAAGAAGTAGTTCGAATCCAAGTCTAAAAGCATAGACAAATTACTATTAGTTATATTTTGTTTTATCCATATGGGATCGAATAAATTGTATATGTTTGTTTATTATGTTAATCATAAAGGATAGTTTTGTTAAACTGTAATAATAAATTAGAATATTGTTAAAATTTAATAATAAATTATAGTCTTGTTACAAGCTGTTTTGAGTCATTTTTCTTGTGTGCTAAATAAAAGTGTATCTGCATAATACTTGCAATACTTTCTTGAGTCCAAAATTATTTATGAAATCTTAAATTCAATACACCAGATAGACAATTGTAAGCAGATCAGAATATTTCATTATATTTTTAATTTAATAAATAAGAATTATTTATGGAATTGAAACTTCAGACCAGAACATTTTATTTTATGTGTGTGTAAAATCACTTTATTCCCAAACTAGTAGGTTTTGGTTGCACTTTGTTCCATACACATTTAAGTGAAGTGTCTAAGTAATAAATCTTAGTTAAATTATTGTGTTGTCATGGATGATGGAAGGACACAAAAGCACCCTTGTCTTTTCATCATTCCGACTGAGATTCTGGATTGAAAAAGGGCTGTATTATTCAAAATTAGGCGTTGTTATTGAATATGGTTATCATCTCGTTAAATATTATATAGTAGATATGTGGATGAAGACACCTGGAATTTAAATAAGTTAAATGTTTCCTATAGCCGACCAGAATGTCAGTCATATGCGACAACACAATACTGCCGAGCATTTTATTAAATATAACAGAGAACCCTGAGATTAGTGTCATTATTATAAGTGCTTTTAAATTAAGAATTGATTAATTATGATCAATATTACAAGCGTGGCATGGCTAAAGAGATTGAAACTTCTGATTGTATAATAATAAAATATTGAGATCATATTGGCAAATTTCTGAATGTTTTATTTTAGTCAGTAATATTAGCAATGACATAAAATCATCATCATCATCATTGTCGAACAGTGCAAGTACTTACAGCTCAGAGAAGGTGTTTTGGATAGAGAAAGAATGTTAGTTTATTCTAAATTGTTTTTTTTATTTAAAATTATTTTATTAATGATAATTATTTTTAATTCTATCTCTGTCTGAACTGCATATCTCTGTAGCTGAATTATTATAACTAACCTAACGTCGAGCTATATTAGGAAATAGAGGGTTTGCTACCCGAATCGTAGACGGAAGCGTTTAGGCTTTCCGAAATTCTCCTTATGGAATTTTTCGTCTCTTTTATTAGGTTAGAATATATATATATATATATATATATATATATATATATATATATATATATATATATATATATATATATATATATATATATATATATATACAATTAGGAAATATAGAATCAGTTAAAGTTAAAAATGGGGTGAGACTAAGGCAAGAATGCCCTATGTCACCTATTTTGTTTGTGTTGTATTTGAGTAAAATGAAAAGAGCAATAGAAAGATTAGAAAGAGAGATAGAGATACCATTAATAGGTAGTAAGGGAGTATATATTTTGTCAGGTCTTTTTGTGTGGATGATATATTTTTGTGTGCAGAAAGAAGAGAATATATGGAAGTTAAGTAGCGGACATGTGCAAGTGTGGGTAAAGAGATGGGGATTAAATTTAGTGAAGAAAAATCAAATATAATGATGGTTAATACTCGGGAAAGAAAAGATGTAGAATTTTTATTGGGAGATATTAAGTTAAGTATGGTTATTTGGGAATTATTTTAAGTAATCAGAAAAATTATTTGGATGAATGGGAGAAAAAAATGATAAATGAAGCAAAGAAAAAAAAGGGATTGATAAAAAAATTAATAGTGTTTTCATATAATAAATATGATGTAGCTAGAATTATATTGGAGTTGCAGTAGCAGGGTTAACATATGGTAATGGTGCATTATGTATTAGTAAAGAGGTATTAAATTACATAGAAAAGTTCAAAGGGAAGTAGGAAGACATGCACTGGATGCAGATGTATGGACAGCAAAAGAGGCAATTCAAGGAAAAATGGGATGGTCAAATTTTCATATGAGAGATGCAAAAAAGTAAAATAAAAATGTTTGGTATATTGCAATTTATGGATAATAAAAGAATAGCCAAATAGTATTTAATTGGGTTATGAGTAAAGGGCAGGCAACAAGATGGGTGAGAAAGGTAATGCAGTATGCAAAAGATTTGGATACATAATTTATATCAGTATATTTGGACAAAAGATGGGATGATTTTGTTAGGAGGATTGTTGATTGTTATACTGGTAAGGAATGGGATAAAAGAATAGATTTATTAATAAAGAATAGGGAGTTAGAGAGATGGAGAACTAGTATGGAGAGTAAAAAGAGTTTAAATATATTTATAAATAAACAGAATATTAGGTGCGAGTTAATATATGATAATAGTAAGGAAAGTAGTTTATTGTTTAAGTCTCAAACATGATCTTTAGCAACAAGAGAATATACATGTAAATGGAAAAATATGGGTCATTTAGTCTGTAAATTATGTAAGAAAGGAATTGAAAATATTAGGCATCTGTTAATTGAATGTAAATGCTTGAAAAGTTATGGAAGGATAAATATGAAAAATTGATTATACAGAAAGTGAATTATTGGTTTTTATGCTGGGTTTGGGAAAAAATAAGGGGGATTTAGATATAAAGGCTGTAGAGTTGACAAAGATTATGTTGTGGAAATGGGATGGAGCAGAATATGGGGAAAATTTAAACTGGGGAATGTAAAATAAAGTAGCTAACAGGTTTCTCTGGGCATAATTGTTGAGAGATTCTTGTCTTCGTTTAAGAAGAATCTACAGTTCATCACATCACATCACATCAAGACATATAGTTGAGTGTTTTTTTTTATTTTAAAATAAGTTTATGCTTACTATAAATTTATAGTCAATTTATTAAACATAAAAATGATAGTTTGAAATAAAAACCCTCCCTATATTAGCATTGATTCCTTCTACTCACTGCTGCAGTGTCATCAAAGTGGGCACAAAATGGCTATGGTGATGGATAGCACGAGTTGCAAAATGTGCACATATGCACAAGCAGCAAAAAAAATGCAGAAGTAATTCTATAAAGTACGTAACATAACAAATAATAGCAGCAAAAATTAAAACATACAGATTCCATCAATCCACAGCAAATGATCTGATCAAATTGGATTACTTCAAGCAACATTGGACTATGGATTATGATGAAATGCCTTTAATGGAAGGATACCAAAAGAATTAATTCATTCAAACATTTCTTCACTGAAAAATCAATAATCATTGCAATTACAGATCATTTTTGTAGCCTACTTATATTCTCAAAAAAAAATATTATTTGATCTAATCACAGCCAAAAACTTATGGGAATTGATTCATTTTATAGCTGATCATCCAAATCCTAGATACATTGAGCTGGGATTTAAGACTCAAGAGTTAAGGGATAGTTTGCAAGAAAAAAATCAGAATCTTGGATTGCTATACATTAGTAACAGTAAACCCAAATAGATACAACATTATAAATAGTACACTGAAGAATGCCTACTTAAACTACAAAAGTGAAGAATTTGTTAAATTAATGGAGCCATTTGGGACAGTTCTTCAATTTTAGCCAAACCCGCTCCCAAATATGCTGGTACCAATATATGGAAATAGTTTTCTCATTTAGTGTTAAGCTACATAAAAATGTAGAACCAAAGACATTCCCTGTCACTATAACTGATCAGGAGGCAACATTGTGTTTGATTATAAAAAGAAGGAAGTCTCAGTGTTATTATTGCAAAGACCATGAACATCTAATTAATGTTTGTCTTAAAATGCATTGTTTCAAATATAAAATAAAAATGACCCCATTGCATCAATGTCTGAATATAAATAATGACTTGTCTGAAAATGCATTAAATAATATCTCTCAAATAGAACAAATTGCAGAAGATGAAAGAACCATCAGGTTTACTTCAGCATTAAATGACGAACAGGAAATATAAATAAAGGAAATCTCCCACAATGGTAGCATTCCCATCCCTATCGATAATGTAATTAGTTCTGTTCTTGAACAATCAGAATCTCAATTTAACTCCAGAGATTATGGAATCACTTTCACAATATATGCTAATAAAAGGAAATTCAAATGTATCAAACAAAATGATGCCCAGTTGGCCACCGTGTAAAAGAAGAGAGGACAAAGGATCGACAAAAGATAATGTGGGCACTGATGCAGATGTTAATGATATCACAGATATTGCAAAAAAGGTTAAAACCAATATCAATAACAAACACTCTGACTCTACAATTCCTGTTGATGAAAATAATTTTGTGAAGGAAGTAAGTGGGTCATGCTCAAATCAACTAAATAAAATCATAGATTCTCCCTTTATAACAACTTGTAATGTACTTGTTGCTAAGTAATTAGTTTTTTTATTTTCATCCTAGTACTGTTTATCTTTAGTCAGTTGTACTTTTTTTGTGTTTTTGGTTTAGTAAGTGGTGAATTTGATAATAGATGTTAATGAAGTTAAAAATTGCATCTTTAAACATTAGGGATCTTAAATCCACTAATAGAATTTATCAACTGAAACAAGGTATGATATTGTCCATCTGCATCTAACAGGTCTACTTAAAACCAAAATATATAATGGTTTACATATTGACTCTTCTGTTTACATTGTGAATAAAGGTTTTGTATCATTCTCTAAATCTTCCAACTCCCCCTCTGCAGGTACAGGGGTTATTATAGATAAACATAGCTCATTTAGCTCTTTTAAAATTTTATATATTGATGAGCAGTTTACTATTATTTTATTGTGATATAAAACAATGGTTCTAGATGTAATTTTTGTATATATTTCTCCTGGACCAACTATAATGAAAAGGCTGAACCTCACATTAAATTCCATGCTTGGCTCCTCCCCCTACTCATGTATACTTATGGGTGATTTTAATTTGTCATATGAAAAATTTGTTTTTGGTTATCTTTTTTCCTTCCCATTGATGAGTGGGGAATGTTTTTTGCTAAATGGTACCATTTCCTTTAATAATGGAAGGCATTCTTCATGAACTGATCTCATGTTTTATTCCCCATCTATTCATCACCTTATTAATCTTGAAATTAAAAAATACACCCTTTTCAGAGCATGCTGCACTTGTCACTAAAATTGATCCGGATTTCAATAATAAAAATGTAATATCCACTGGACACACTATTAAAATATTACTATCATCAAGAACACCTGGATTTCTATTTTCAGAAATTTATATATATTTAAATAAATTGAGTAAGATTGATATGGATCCATTGCAAGCCTGGATAGCATATGTAAGCATATTATCAAACATGATTCACCATATTACCAGAGCCACACCATCACCAAGAGGTCTATTGGCACTAATGGGGGAAATCTACAAAAATATTGTTTGGACTCTATCCTCAGTAAATGAACAACAAAATTTTTAAAAAAAAAACTTAATAATTTATATAATGGAATAGAAACAACACTGAAAGAATATCTATCAATAAAGAAGAGGTAAATATTTATTGGACAATATCATACATGGTCTAGAAACTATATATCAGATGGGCCTTGAGTCACTGGCCTTCAATCAGAGTGACAACAGCCATCCAAATACAAACAGGGATAGTTTGTGGAATTTATCTGGCATACTTCTATTATAGAGATAGGTAGAAATTTGGTAACTCTTAGAACCTTGCAAAAAGGCATTTTGGTGAGTCAAAAGAAGAAGATAAATTCTTTCCAAATGAATTTGCAAGGAAACTGGAGTCCATAGCTAAATCTTGCCATTCTGAACTTCATGGACTGCCTTGCTTTGTATATCAACATTTAAATTTCTTTACCTCCAATCACTTAGCAAATCTAGCAAATTTTCCATCAATAAATATACACAATACAAAATGTATATCCTATATCACTAGTACCTTTTTTAAAAAAAAGAAAATATATCAACCATGGAAAAATTAAGACCAATTTTAATTTGTCCATTGGGAATCAAGGTATTGGAGGCTGTTCTAAAAGTTAGAATGAAGACATATATTTTACCTAAGCTCTCTAAATACCAATTTGCAAAAAAGGGCTCATCACAAGCAGCCTTCATATTTAGAACTGGTATTGACATGGTAGAGCAAAGAAAAAATATGGTCCTGTTGTGATTCATCTGGATATTAAATCTGTGTTTGATACTGTTCCTATTGGCATTCTGATTATCACTCTAGCTGAAATGAATATACATAAAGCATTTGCTTCAGAACAGGGAAATACAAATAACTATAAATGGATACATTTTGTTCTATACTTCAATGTTCACCATTGAGTGCACTTCTCTTCTCAATATACATAAACTCTTTACTAGCATCTATCAAAAAAAAAAATGACAAGCATATCCATCCCAGACTTAAACACCAGTAATAAGTGTGTTGCTTACATGGATGATATTGCAATTTTATTATCATCCAGAACACAAATTTCACTTGTAATAAATTGCTAAAACAATACACTGACAAATTCAAACTCATGTTTAATATGGAAAAATCAAGTGCATTGCAAATGTACACAGGATGCAATATTATAGAAGATTTTATAGGAAAACCCAGCCTCTTTTTGGGCTTTCCATTTTACTTAAATCCAACACAAATGAGAACAAGTATTCAAAACCAATTAACAAATAAAATAGAATATATAATTAACTCCCTAACAAAAGCATTCTCTCTCTCTGTATGCCAAAGTTTCATTATACAACTTACTAATTGTGACTAGAACAATATATTACATGCCAATAATAAAATTTACAAAGAAATTTACTAACCATAGTCAGACACTTTTGAGAAAACTTTTTGGGGATAGAAAAATTTCAATAATCTCCATCAGAAAGCTCCAGTATCCATTGGCAAGCAATGGCCTGAGTCTACATTCAACAAAAGTATTTGAAATACCAAATTCACTTAATATCTTCTCAAATTTCTGAAATGTTTCCTTATCTGGGAATAGCATTTAAAATCATATTTACAGATAGACCATCTCCACTTGCAGGATATTTAAAGGCCATTAGAGACTTAGTCCTAAAAATACAAAATTTTGTCTATATTCCCCCAAAGTGTAAATATCAATATTGGGAAGTATATTTATTACTTTCTTCAGCCAGAAAAATTCACGAAAAGTCTATACTTGAACTTACAAATAAACAATTCAGTCACAAATTTAGACATGATCACTTGAGCTAAATTCTTTGATTTTCTGGTTAAGATCAACTTAGAAGCATTATCTACCAATTTTTTTTTACAAATATAAAAGACAGATTGAATCAATAGATGATTGATGTGGTCTTTGTAAAAGGAAGTCTAAAACCCAATATCATATTTATTTTTCATGTCTCAGCTTTGACCAGATCAGAGCAGAAATACCAGTCATATTTAACTATAAAAATATAAATATTGGATATATGTTTAAGGAATTTGGTCAAGATCATTTTTTGAAGGTTTCTGCTAATATCTTTGTTCTCTATGCTATTTGGTGCACAAGATGTATATGGGTCTATGAAAACAATTTAAGAATACCACTAATTGAATTTAGAAATAATCTATAAACAATAAAAGAAAGGAATAGAAAAAGTTTCCGATTACAAGGTATATATAGAAACCTGGTTGATACTATCTCAATCTTCAAAACTATAGCATGGCATACTTGCCTCAATAATAATGTCTTTTTTATTGATTTCTTTTATCTAATTTATATGCTTTAATTAATGTCGTAAAAAAAGTAAATAAGTGTAACCAATGTTTTCTTTACAAAGAATGAATAAAGTACCTTTGAAACATATGTGAACACTGTAAAGTTTATACATCCGAAGCCTTGTGATGTGTTTCATCTAAAAATGAAAATTGTGCAAGTTTATAAATAATAAAATCAATAAATAAATGTTTTATGCAAGAAATTGCATTCATAGTATTATATCTATTACTAAATTATATAAAATTTTAAAAAATTCTAAAGTAATGACATTAATAGGAATAAAATAGTGAATTTCAATATTGTACAATACAATATATAATGATAGTGTTTAAAATTATTTGTTCTGTGGCTATTTAAAAATTGTAAGGACTAAATTATTAAAAATCAAACTAAAGTAATACAGTATATGAAATTACTGCTTTTGTGTGATATTTTATAATGGAGAATATCTTTATTAATTAAAGAAAAAAGATTTAAGGAAAAATAATTATTATAAGAGGGATCTACAATACATAATACACAAAGATCTCTGCTTAATGACGATGAACTGAAACGAAATAGGGATTTTGTATTTATCTTGGATTAGATAAAAGTATTAAAGAAAAAGAAAAATAATAGCAAAAAAAAAATTAAAAAGTTATTTTTATTAACAGAAAAAATAATTTTGTTAATCGACAAGAAGGTAATAAAGATATCTAATAAAATATAGGAAAGGGGGCTGGAATAGTGGCTTATCTGAAGTTATTTTATCTTAATATTATATGCAGGCATTAATGGATCATTGCAAAATAATTGAGAACATGATTATGCAATTCATTTAGTATTTATGTTTAAAAAGTTATATTGATTCATAGTTTATTTAATAATTTCTTATACATATAAAGTATGAACATGTATGCAAATGTAGACGCTAAATATAAATGACATTTAATTTTAATAATAATATATCGACGTTATACATTTTATTATTAAAAAAGTTGTAGGTTTGTAAATATTCATGAACAATAAAAAAATCATTTTAATTAAATAAGTCACAATCTAATACTTTTTTTAATTTAAGAAATAAATTTATTACCGTGCTGCAATAAAAATGAAATAAATATGTGAAGTATTTTATAAAGAAAGCAAATTTTAATTAGATTATTTATAAGTTTATAACCAAATATTTTATATGTCATTAAATTTCTTTATATATATATATATATGAAATTAAAACAGAATTTCATCTAGATTTGAGCTATTTCTATTAATATTTACATATGAAAGAGTTATCTGAAATATATATATATGCTAATACAAATTAAATATGTTTAGATGTAGTCTGACCTAAGATTCAAATGCAGATGAAAATTTGTAATAAATTTGTAGATACAGTTGAATGCCTTAACTGATTTTTTGATCTTTTTCACAGTTTTGGAATAAACAATTTAGCTAAATATATATTCACAATTAATGCAAATATTTGGTTGTTGATGATTTTATCTATCTATTTGATAACAAATTGACGTTAAGTCTTTTCTTCCAAAATGTAAGCTTGTGGTTAAGATCTGTAGAGGTTCCTACTATCGCATTTTTACGCTCACATTCTTGAGGTTACAGCCTTAGTAAATATTACTATGATTTTAAAGTAAATGAATTGCTTTGTATTATGCCTATATTCTTATTTATTTCTGCAATACTATAAATTTAGAAGTATGTGTTAACCAGATAGCATGGACATTCATAATTAATATTACATATTCAGCAAAAATCTTTTATTTTTAAAATCATCTTACTTGTATTTTGATTCTTCAGGCACTGAATTTTTCTTTCTTTGATAAATTCTAGTAAAACGAGAATTCGATCATTTTGACTGATTAGCAGTAATTAGATTTTTATTATCAATTTAAAAGTATTTGTGAGGCATTGGTGGTCGAGAAGTCAGCAACAGCTGTTTTACAAGCAGTTGTCACAGGTTGGTGGGTTTGCTTCCCGGCTGATGCTACTACACATGGAAAAAAAATATATAAACGTATTTAAAATTTACTATATTTTCTATTTTTAATGTTAATTGTTATCTTATTTTATTGTATTTAATATCCAGATCTTTCATTTTATAACTATATTTATTAGCATGTTATTTAAAGTAAATCAATAAGGTATTTTATTTTATTTTTTAACTTTATAGTACTAGCCAAGATATGGAAAGAATATCACAAGAAACGTTAGGAATAAGGATCTCTTTTTTTCTTAATCTACAATGAGTCATGTTTGTTTATGTAATTTCTAAGTAGTTTTATCAAAAGCTTTCTTGTAGCTGCAGAAAGGAGTTTGTTAAAGAATGACAAATTTCTAGTGAGTATTTCATACATTTTTCTCATCACAACTTATATTACTATATAATTAATCATATTGTAAACAAACATGAAAAATATGCACAAACAAGCTTCTCTCAGCATGGTGTATTCATTGTTTTTTTCTCCTGAGTTTAAGATCAAGATACAATGTTCTTTCCACTTAGTTGCCTGATAATTTTTAACTGGAATATAAATTGAAATTTTTGAAGAAAGGATGAATGTTTGTGTGAAAGAATTTTTTATTATATTTACAATTATGACAGAAAAAATTAAATTATAACTATTATTGCCAGAAGGTTGCAGAATTTCCAGGCAAGATAGTAATCAGAGGCTAAAATTTTTTAATTGATAACTTTTAATTTAGGTAGTTATAATTAGAAATAAATGTTGAAATATTATTTGAAGAACTGTCTAATCTTAAATGAGACATCGCTGGACTTTGCAAAATAAAAGAAAAAGTGAAGAGAGTTTTGATTTGGTTCCTCAAACCAAACATTTCTTAATCTTTTGTTTTACTCAAATATTGGAAAATCTAGTAAAATGGGATCACATAAAAATAAAAGGTGGAATAAAACAATGTGGAGATTGATAATATCAGACAAAATGGCAAAATTAGTTATTCAAATTAATGAAAAATATCAATTGCAAATACTTCAGATTTTTACCTCCTAAAAGTTTGCATTATATTAAAAAAGTAGAAGATTTTTATACAGATATACAAAATGCTTTTAATCAAAAGAAAAGACAGTTTAAATTCTTCATAGGTCACTAAATGCTAGAATAGATAAATATTTAAAAGAAGAAAGTGCAATCGGTAGATTTGGATATAGTGATAGATATGAGAGAATACACAAATTTGTGGAGTTAGCTAAAAAATAAAATCTATATATTATGAATTGTTTTTTAAGAAAAATGTTAAACACAAATGGACAAGAAAATATTGACATGAAAACATAATAGAAACAAATTATATTTTGTCTAAAAGAAAATATGCATTTCTAGATTTTAATGTTGTAAATACTTTCAAATTAAGATGTGATCACCGACTAATGAGATGTAGAAAAATGTTAATACAACTCTAAATAGACAAATATTATTAAGAAAAAAACAATATTAATAATTGATATCCCTAACCAATGAATTTAAATTAGAACTTGCAAATAGTTTTTTTAAATAATAACAGATATTTATGATGTTTCAGGCTTAACTGAAATCTTCAAGCAGATAACTTATAAAGTATTGAGAACTGAAAATAAGATAACTGGTATGAAAAAGCAACAGTTTACCAGTAAATTTCTACTATGATAAGAAAATGTATAAAGAAAAGAAAAAATATGAAATTTTTTTAAAAAATATTTCACTTAAAGAAAATTGAATATCTAGAGTTTTATAAAATATGAAAAAGAGTTAATAAGGATATAAAAGTATATTATTGTGAATTACCAAGGAATGGTATAGAAAACAATGTCTTGATATTGGAAAAAACGTTATATCTGCAATAAGAAGAACAGATTAATGTATTACAAAAAAAGGTGATGACATCATTATAACAAATTATATAGCAATAAAAAGCAAGAAGCTAAAGCGTTTACTACAGTTATTACATTTTCTGAGTTGGGCGGCATTTTAAATAAAGAAATGAGACTTAAAATAATATCTATGAAGAAATTAAAAGCTACAAAAAATAATGGAATTATAATTGAAGAAATAAAAAAATTATCGGCAGAGATTTATACCAAATTTCTAAATGATGAAGATGCTTCAAATGATTGATCTTTATGAAAGTGATAAAGTACTTTTTAAAACCTACAAATTTATCAGTCGTCTATCAATACAATTTTTTTACCAAAATAATTGCAACTCTTTTATAACAAACCACTAAACATCACATGATCAATATCTCATACTAGCACAATAATTGTTATTAAACAATCCAAAACAAAGCAAAACTCTCCATACAGTAGTGCCATCTTGTGCTAACAAGAGCAATCAATGGATGCCAGAAGGCTTGTGCATAAAATCCCCATCTAGTGCCTACTCATCCAATATCCCCAGACTAGTTTCTGGCTTGTGGCCTTCATCAGTGAGGAGCCTTGGATCTGAGAGCACTGCACCTAGATCTTAGGATCTAATGCAACCCTCCAGCACCCACCTTTTAACTCTATTTAACTACAAAACTATGAGAATGAAATTGAAAACACTATTAATATTTTCAATCCAAGCTCAATAGCTTATATAGTCTTATGGGTCTGAACTCAATTCAGCACCCATACATTTTGGTGTCTTTGGCTCTTTAACAACCATAGCCACCACTATCCTATTAGGCAGGATTGGTGTTAAACCACTATACATCACATGATCACTATCTCATACTAGCACAATAATTGTTATTAAACAATCCAAAACAAAGCAAAACTCTCCATACAGTAGTGCCATCTTGTGCTAACAAGAGCAATCAATGGATGCCAGATGAAGGCCACAAGCCAGAAACTAGTGTGGGGATATTGGATGAGTAGGCACTAGATGGGGATTTTATGCACAAGCCTTCTGGCATCCATTGATTGCTCTTGTTAGCACAAGATGGCACTACTGTTTGGAGAGTTTTACTTTGTTTTGGATTGTTTAATAACAATTATTGTGCTAGTATGAGATAATGATCATGTGATGTTTAGTGGTTTAACACCAATCCTGCCTAATAGGATAGTGGTGGCTATGGTTGTTAAAGAGCCAAAGACACCAAAATGTATGGGTGCTGAATTGAGTTCAGACCCATATGACTATATAAGCTATTGAGCTTGGATTGAAAATATTAATAGTGTTTTTAATTTCATTCTCATAGTTTTGTAGTTAAATAGAGTTAAAAGGTGGGTGCTGGAGGGTTGCATTAGATCCTAAGATTTAGGTGCAGTGCTCTCAGATCCAAGGCTCCTCACTGATGAAGACCACAAGCCAGAAACTAGTCTGGGGATATTGGATGAGTAGGCACTAGATGGGGATTTTATGCCAAGCCTTCTGGCATACATTGATTTCTCTTGTTAGCACAAGATGGCACTACTGTATGGAGAGTTTTGCTCTGTTTTGGATTCTTTTATAACAAACTGCATTTTGACTAACCACAAAAACAAGCTGAATTTATAAGTAGTTTTAATACAATGGATCACATGTCAGTATTTAAAAACGTTGGAGAATAAAACTATAAATGTGAGGCTCCATTATGCTTTGGATTTTGATTATAAGCATTTACTCAGCAATTAAAGCATGGGATTATCAATATATAGATTCAGGATGTTATTGTATTGTAAAAAATATGTATCAAAATGCAACAGCAATGAATTAGATTACAGAGTAATATTGATAATGTTAAAATTTAAAAGGGTGTACAACAGGATGATTCCATATTTCTAAAACCTTTTTCTGTTTACAAGAAATATATTGTGGATTAAAATGGAAAGCTAAGAGAGTAAAAAAAATAGAAATCATTACGTCATCTAGATTTTCCAGAAAATGTGGTTGTTTTTACAAATAATACTTCACCACTTCAGAAAATGTTGCAACATATATCAGATGAAACTAATAGAATTAAAAACAATGATTAAAGCAAAAGTTACACAAAAATATCTTGACTAGGTTATTACTAAGACTGATAGAATATTATGGATAAAATTAATCTTAGAATTAATTTTAAAGAAAATGTTTTTGATAGAAGTAATTTAATAACAATGAGAAATAGGCCTATATGTTTAAAAATAAAAAAATTTAACAGATGTCTTTTACCAGTTCTTACTTGTGGATTCGTAACTTCAAACTGTTAAATGTCCTATGGAGAGATGTATATTAGAAATAACAAAAAGAGACCAAAAGCAAAATATATAGTTGAGAAACATGCATCTCTCCATACTTCTTTGAGTGCTCTGAAGTCTCTGTATTGCTCTTCTATTAGGTGTGCACTCAGATATATAAATAAGAAGTGATAAAGCACATTAAAACTTTACTTTTCAAAAACATAGGCATGTTTCTTTTTAGTATTAAGTTATTTCTGCAAAAGCACTCCAACAAAATTTAATTTTATGATTAATTTTATCCATTATGCTTCCATCTGTAGTAATAATCTGACCAAGATAGTTATAGCTATTAACTTCTTCCAACTCATCATAATCAATCTTTATTTTCAACTTTTGAGAAAATCCATTGATCATTACTTTAGTCTTTTTAACATTTACCTTTAGTTCTAATCTTACTTTCATTTGATAACTCTTGCAACATTTCCTGAAGCTCTCAGCAAAATCTAAATGACTTAAATAATCTCCATTTACTTTTACTCCTTTAACTTGCCATTTTAATCCACAAAATACTTCTTTCAGCACTTCAGTAAAAAGTTTTATAAATATGGAGTCACCATTATCTTACAACGTTCTCAATGTTAATCTTCCTAATATAATCATGTAATCTAATTGTTGCTTTTGCATTTTTATAAATATTCTCCACATTATGACAATATCCTGGGCCTATATCATGACAATCCAATGCTTTAATCACAGAAGAAATGCTTATAGAATCAAATGGATATTACAAAATACAGGCTTATAAGTCTTTTATCAATTCCATACAAAATGAGTATGAAAATAATTATTACTGATTTGTAGCAAAATTTTAATTATAACTAACCAACAGGGTGAGCCATATTTAAAAATAATTTTACATAATGGCTCACATCCAAATATTAAAAGAAATTATACAAAGGATCACTAAATCTCTTTTATTATGCTATGAATATGTTGTTACAAAATGTCATTTGATTCTATATGCATGTTTTCTGTTTTTGAAGTGATTAAAATACTGGATCTTTAAGATACAAATTGGTAATAATCATATTATGAAGAATATTTATCAAAATGCAACATCAATGATTAAGTTGAGTGGTCTATAAGAGGACTAACATTGAGAAGATTGAACTACAGATGATTTCATATCTCCAAAACTTTTTTACAACCAGCTTAAAATAAATATTATGTTAATTAAAATAAGAATCCAAGGATTATTCAAATCATCTAGATTTTGCATATCTTTTTTGCAAATAATGATTTAAAGCTTCCAGAAATGTTACAAGGGTTGTCAACTGAAAAGTAGAACTAACATATTAAAAAAAATTAAGCTACATTTAATGAATTGTTATAGAAGAAGAAAATGAAGATTGATAATCGAGAGTAAAGAGGTTAACAACTACAAATACCTTAGTTAGTTTATTAAGCATGATGGATGGAATTAATCATAGGATAAAGTAAATTTAAAAGAGTAAATTTAAAAGAGTATAGGAAATTTAAAAGAGTATAGGAAATGTGATCATGTAAATTTAAAAGACATTTTTTACTAATAATAACTTAATTTTAATTAAAAATATGTCTATGTTTAAAAGGAAGATATTTAATAATTATAGATCTGAGACCTGACCCTCGAAAGAAAAGCAATAAAGAGATATCAGTCTCTCAATTACGTATGGAGAGATGTATGTTAAGAATAATAAGAAATGCTCAAAAATAACCTAGATAAGTAAACAACCAACTATTACTGACATCATTAAAATAATTTATGAAACTAAAATGGATCTGCACTGCTCATACTGATAGAAAACATGACAATATATTGACAGTGAAAAATTGAATTTGAATCACAAGAGTTTGTAAAAGGTCTGAAGTCAGAGCATGTAGAAAATGGATAGATGAAATAAAGAAAATGTTGAAATGTTATAAAAAACTGTCTCTAGAGATGGAGAAACCAAATTAAACTTGGACGGTCTTCATTCTCTGTTGATTAACAATGGTTGAAAATGACGATGATATATTTACTATTTAATAACTTTAACAAATTTTAGTATATTTTTAAAAGTAATATTTCATGTCAAGCACGGGTGATCGAGAGGTCAGCGATGGCTACTTTACAAGCAGTTGTCCCGGATTAATGGGTTCACTTCCCGGCTGATGCTATGACACATAAGGAAAAAAAAATTTAATTTCCTAAATTTAATTACTTCTATTTGTTATATATATTTCTAGTTGAATTTGTTGTATTTTTATTTAAATATATACATATTTAGTTCTTTCCTCAGTGTTAGCGAATGAAATGGATTTAAACCATCCTATTTAGTTTTAATTTCATAAATTTGCAATTTTAAACCCTTTGCATCTTCTACAATTTTTTTATCTGTAATTTTTTTTTGTTATGACATTTCAGAATCAATTTGATATTGTTTACATTGCATTTTTAAAAAATCGGTTTTTTTAATTTTATAATTAACTACTTCTTCTTAGATATCTTCTTCCTCTTATTCTTTTTCTTGTTTCCACCACCACCACCACCCCCACCCCCGCCACCACCCCCACCACCAGCCCCACTACCACTCCCACCACCACCCCCACTACCACCCCCACTACCACCTCCACCACCACCCCCACCTTCACCCCCACCCACCCCACCCCCACCACCATCCACCACCACCACCACCACCACCCCCACCACCATTATTATTATTATTAACAACTTTTCAGTTTTATTATCAACCTTTGAAATTTTACTTTTTCATCATGGTTTTTTTTTGCAAAATATTTTTTTAGCTTTGTTAATTTATGGATTTCCAAATAGCATGTGATGTGGATTACATTTTTCAACCTCTTTTCCAACAAAATAAATTTCATTTAACATTTTACAAATATAACCATTAAAAATTAAAATTTAAATAAGTAATTATTTGATTAGTTACAAATTTTTTCAGATAAATAGCCAATTTATTACCACACACCCACACACACACACACACATATATATATATCACATTTAGATTTTTTAATGTTTGTAAATTATTCTCATTTATTTTAACATAAGAAAATCCAAACAATGATGTGCTATTTATGTATATGCTATTTACAATCGTTATCGATAAACCGTTGAAAGAATGCCTTTCCAAATTTCTTATTGGAAATTTTTGTATTTCATCCATCCCTTTTACATATGTTTTAAGACTTTTTACAAACTCTTTGGATCCAATTTAAGACGTCAACTGTCAATATGTTACAATCCCCTATAGCAATTTGTCTTGTCCTAATCCATTTCATTTTTTTAATGATATCAAGTGATACCTGTTTGGTTACCATTCTTTTTTTTTATTCCTAACATAACCTCTTCATATTTTGTTGAGTCATTTGACAATGCTAAATTGTTCTTTTGTTAAATGTCCAAAAATCAGATTCATAAGTAAAAGCTAATAAAATATATATTAAACCCTTCCTTTTAATAAATTTTACACCTTCATTAATTACTTAATGCAATCTAATAAAATACAATTACCTATATAAATTAATACATCAAAAACAATAAGCAGAAACAAAGTTTAATATTTCCAGAAGTTTTTTTTTCCATGTGTCAAAGCATCGTCCGGGAAGCGAACCCGGTACAACTGCTTGTAAGGTAGCTTAGCTGACCCCTCGGCCACCAACGCTTGACAATATTTCCACAAGTTAAACCGTCCTTTTCAAATACTTGGTAATATTTTTAATACTGTTATTTCTATCAAAAGCACTTCTTCCATGTTAAATTTTATTACTAACTTAAGATTATAGATTATAATTTTATTACTAATTTTATTTATTATGTTCCCATCTGTATTAATAATCTGATCAAGTTATTTGTAGTTTTCAACTTTTCTTACATAATTATCAATCTTTATTTTATTCTTTTGAGAAAATCTATTAAAAATTACTTCAAACGTTTTAGAATTTATCTTAATCCTATTTTCTTCCTTTTGTCTATTAAGTCTTGCAATATTTCATAAAACTCTGAAGTATTATTTTCAAAAATAATTATATCATCTGAACAATGTAAATGGTTTAAATAATCAGTTACTGTCACCCCTTTAACTTCACATTTTAATCCACATAATACTTTTTGTAAAATTTCAGTAAAAGTTTTGGATATATGAAATCACCATATTATAAATCTTTCTCAAGATGAATATATGTATGCACACAGGCGATTATTAAAATATTCATGCTCTTAATTGAACAGGTTGTACTCCAGAACTATAAATTTGGATTATTGTTTTGTACATTGTACAGGCACAAACCTGCATTTATATATGTAATATATGCGTGATTCAAACTCAGATTTTCCCATGACCCACTACTCTCAGTGCCATCTCATATTGCTGACCCACCTAATCGTATACATATTGAAACGATAAATAATCACAAATATAGGTATTTCCTGCTAAACCAGCATTCATCAGTTAGTCTAGATTACTATCTCCACACAAGGAGAGTAGTGGGTCATGTGAAAGTCTCAGTTCGAATCCCGCATATATTATTGTTTTGTGTAAATGTTCAGGCGTTTTAAATTTTTAATTTTATGCATAGAGAAAGTTATTTATAAAATGAAAGTTTAATCAACGGTATTCGTTTATTGTGTTTTATAATTAACGTTTATGATTTCATGACAAGCTTTGGGAGATCTGGAAGTTTTGATTAATTCTATTTTTATCCAGTAATTCCAGAATATGTTAATTATATCTGAATGTATTGGTTGTATACTTAATCAATATGTTATATAAAGCATTTTTTTTTAAATTATAAATATTTTATTTAACTTAAATATATAAAACATTTATAACTACAAACACCATTTAACAAAATTGTAATATTTTAAAAGCGTTAAAAATTTATTAAAATTATATCATTATATTATATATTATTCATATATAACTAACACATTCAGTTGTCAAAGATAATTTTAAATAATTACTTTGACTGATCGAAAAAAAATATATATCAATAAATTTATCAAAACTTTATTTTAGAAAGTAGAAGTGATATAATAAATAATTTAGTCCTAAAAAAGTATCAATTTGTAATCTATATAATCATATAGTAATCTTTTTATGTATTTATCTATATGTAGCTATCTACATCTATCTATCTTTTTCTAACTATTTATATTTTTATATATGTTATCGCGTCATTATCAACTATTATCGCTCTGATGCAGAATAAAGATCTCTCTAATAAATTTTCTTCAGTCACTAGTCTTTTTTGTATACATCATCTTAACAAAACTTCTTTATTTTTCACATGTAGTATCTTTCTAAATCTTTTACGGTCGCTCTGAATCCAGTTTAATATTTCAACCATTCATTATTATCATTTTATCTAGCAGTATAACCAGCCTAAATCCAATTCAGTCTCTAAATTCTTTCAATGATGTCACTAAAATATGTTTTTCTTCATTCTCTATACCTTCTTTTTATTCCTTAATATATATCTTTGCATATTTCATTGAGTAGTCTGAAATTGCATATAACTCGTTTAAAAAGGTGTCACATTTCAGGTTCATAAATAAAAACTGGTAAAATATATTTATTAAAAAGTTTCCTTTTCCAAGTCATGGGCATATTTTCTTTCATTATTAAGTTATTGATAACAAAAGTACTCCAATCATGTTTAATTCTACAATTGATTTCATCCATTATGTTTCCGTCTGTATTAATAATCTGCTCAATGTATTTGTAATTATCAAGTTCTTCAAATTCATTATTACTAATAATAAAGATCAAAATAATAATAATAATAATAATAATAATAATAATAATAATAAACATCAAAATAATAATAATAATAATAATAATAATAATAATAATAATAATAATAATAATAATAATCAAATTCATTATAATAATAATAAAGATCATAATAATAATAATAATAATAATAATAATAATAATAAAGAAATTCATTATTACTAATTTTTATTTTCCTTTTTTTAGAAAAATCTATTGAAATTATTTTCAACTGTTAAATATTCATTTTTAGTCTACTTTTTACTTCCTGTAATAATTCTTTCAACATTTCCTGAAGCTCTGAAGCATTATTTGTTAAAACAACCACATCATCTGCAAAATCTAGATGACTTGAATTATCTCATCTATTTTTATTTCCACATATATATGATGTTAATAATATATTATCATTCATACACTTAAATGTACTATATCTATCTAGATATCTATGTTTATTCATCTATCTATCTATTCATTCTTTTATATATGCATATAACATAGAAATTTTTCATAATAACTATCTAATTTCAAATATTGCTGTTAATATTCCTGATAACAGAATTAAAGTACTTGATGGATTAAAAAAAATAAAAGTAATATATAAGTGATAAATTTTTTATAGAACTTTTTTTGTGTTTTTTAACAACAAAAGTATACAGAGATTTTTAACTTTCTACAATCACACTTAGATTCAGGTCAGTATCATTCAATTATTTCAACATTTAACCTATTTTAAAAAAATCTTGAAAATATTCTTTCTAATGAATGCTTATTAATGATATTTTATTTTTTATTAATTATACAATAAAAGCATTCTTAATATCGATTAGCCAGTTTTATGGTTTCTATATTCATAAAAAAAGATGCAACACGTTTAAAACTTATACATCATCACTATATTTTAGAACTCTTTAATATATCCCATTAAAAGTAATTTAATTTTATTAGCTAATTTTTTTTAAAAATCTAAATGATATATTACGTTCAATGTATCATTACAATAACTCATTAGAAATATTGTATTGCTATTTAAAAAATCATCAATATCATTCTTGATGTTTTTAAAATATCGTCATAATATAATTAAAAAATCCAATTATTTTTTTACCATGATATATATATAATACACATAAGTAAAGCATCAAAATACTAAAATGACTAAGATATTCAAATGACCAAGCATGTCTGCAGACTTATTTATTTTTCATTGGCTTCTGTCTTTAAATTTCAATATAGCTCACGAAGTTTAGTATTGATTTTATTATTGTTTCAAATTTTTATTATTTTACTTAAGACAATAATTTATATTTACTAAGGCTGTAAACCTCAGAAATATGCGCTTGAGAATGCGAAGGTAGGGACCTCTTCAGGTCTTAACCACAAGCTCAAATAATAACACACAAATCATTCACACTACTCACTATAAATCTTAAAAGGATGAAGAATTATTTAAAATTTTATTTTAATCCATCTAATGCTAATAGTTGCTGAATAATTAAAAAAATGGGATACATATGAAACAAAATATTTGTATTATTTAAAGGCAAACATTCATATAATAGAATATCAAACTCTAGTAAATGTACCATTGAGAAACGGTTAAAAACATCAATTTTTTATATAAACATATAAAAAGTAAAAATACTGTACATTACCATGAAAAATACATGCAATAACTACTCTTTGTTATTGCATTGCCAAATGTATACCATATAATACTAAATATCCATGCACTTTACTACTGTTATACAATGCTTTATTTACCACCCTTTTTTACAGTTTGCACTTTCGATTGCCCCAGCAATCTTCTTCAGAATTTTATATTTCCTAATACATGTAATTTTACTTTTAATTTTGATCTTGATAACATTACATAAAAGAAAAAGAAAAATGCATTTTTATAATAAAGTTTAAAACATTTATTAATCAAGAATATATAAATACAGTACCGATCTTAAAAGAATATGGCCACTTCAACATCAAGAGAAGTAAAGAAAAGACTTATTTTGTGATGACTGTAGAAACTGATCTGAGATTTATAACTATGTCCATATATAAAATATATTGTTTTCTCTTTCTGTTTAACTGATATGTGCTGATGCTGCTTTATAAGTTTTTTGCAAAAAAAAATTTTTTCTGAAATATTGTAATGCTATGTGTAATTGTAATTTTCTAATATAGTCTATTATCAACCATATTCTCCCAATTTCTAAAATAATCAACATTGCATTTATTTAGAATGTCTTTGGAATAATTATTATATAAATGACATTTAGCTATTTTATGAAATCATGCTTATCTTTATTCTGAAGTATCCTTTTAGAGAGTCTTACATAGTACATTTGTTTTGTATATCTAATCCAATTAATATCTGAGTTCACAATAATGTACTTGTAGTATTACATAAGCAAGTTTCAGGATATATTGATTGATTTTATGATCTTGCTAACCTATTTTAAAAGTGGTATAGAGTATCCTGAAGACAATATGTTGAATGTCTTTACATTGTATCTATAGAGCATCCAATTCTCATTTCCATACAATAAATTAAGTAAAGTAACCATTTCTTACATTTTACACAGTTAATATATTTACAGTAGCTATTTTTCTGTGATTAAATATTCTATGTTGTTATTTGTTAAAAAAAAATATAAGCTACATATTAGATTTTGTGCTACCTGTTAAAATTTAAGTTCAGTTCTCTACTTAGAAAATATACCAAAATATTCAAATTTATTCATATTCTCATGTTGATAACCATCTAAGTTAAAATTTTTTGAGAATTCTTTTTCCATCACTGGCTGATAAATAATGTCAGTTTTTAGATCATCATCATTATCATCAACCATTACCAATCCACTACAGGATGAAGGTCTCTTCAAGTTTAATCCATCTTCTCTGATCTTTAGCTTCTCTTCTCCACACCACCCTTGCACACTTTCTTATTTCATCCATCTAACATGTGGTCTCTTTCTGGGTCTTTTACAATCTATTGAAATCCAGTTCAAGATTTCAATTGTCCATCTATTATCATCTCTTTTAGCAATATGTCCAGCCCAACTACATTTTGGTCTTTTAATTTTTTCAATGAGGTCACTAACACCTGTTTGTTCTCTTACCCATATTTTGCATTTTTGATCTCTTATTACTCCCAACATGCATCTCTCCATACTTTTTGAGTGGTCTGAAGTCTCTATATTGCTCTTGAATTAAGTGTCTAAGTCTTGGCTCCATAAGTAAGAACTGGTAAAACACATCTATTAAAAACCTTCTTTTTCAAATACATAGGCATATTTTGTTTTAGTATCAAGTTATTTCTACCAAAATCAATCCAACCACGTTTAATTCTATGATTAATTTCCTCCATTATGTTTTCATCTGTATTAATAATCTGACCAAGGTATTTGTAGCTGTTAACTTCTTCTAACTCATCATAATCAATATTAATTTTCATACTTTGAGAAAATCCATTAAACATTACTCTAGTCTTTTTAACATTTATCTTTAGTCCTACTTTCATCTGATAACTCCTGCAACATTTTTTGTAACTCTAAAGCATTATTTGCAAAAACAACTACATTATCTGCAAAATCTAAATGACTTAAATAATCTCCATTTAGCTTCCCATTTTAATCCACAAAATACTTCTTGCAGCACTGCTGTAAATTTTTTTGGAGATATGGAGTTTTTAGATACAAATTATTAAATCTTTTTTATTGCACTCAAAACCTTAAAGTATTATCTTGTAGATCATTTTTTGAATTAGAAAAATAGCATAATCATTGGAATATTGTTATTGAACAATCCAAGCATTTCAAGTTTTTGTTTTTACTTTTAACTGATTCAAATTAAAAACTGTCCTATTCTGAAACTGTATTCATCTTTAGCTCTATTTCTTTAAACCCTATAAACTATTCCAAAGATCAATGTCACAAAATTTAAAAATTAGGCTGAATAAAATAACAGTTTTCTTTGCAAATATTTCACATTTTCCATTTTTATTAACATTTTTTTATTTCATTATATAAAAATGTAATATGAAAAATTTTGGAGGATGACCAACTAATATTAAATAATAACATGAATCCTATTTTATTGAGTCAATTGACTTGACCAAATCAATAAAAACGATGTATAAATTACTCTTTTGGTTTATGGTTTTTGTGCTTGTCTTGCAACAGAATCTTGTCTATAGTACTTCTTGATTTTCTAAAATTACATTGAGTTTATGATAAGAATTCATTATTGATTGAAAGTAATTTACTCAACAATATCCTAAAAGATATCTTCGTTGCAGTGGATATTAATAATTTTCCACAATAATTTCTGATTTTGTCTACTACAATTATATTAAAAATTTGAACATTAGAAGCATCCTTAAAAGCATGTGGATACAACTGTATTAGATCATATTTTGGAACCTAATATATCACTATCTTTTACTAAAACATTAGGTATTTCATCAGGAAAACTGACTTTCCATTATAATGACTGCAAAGAGCTGTATTGATTTTATTGATCTGGATATTTTTGTCCAAATATAAATAAATAGGTTTTATAATTTACTATTTTAGCTAGAAGTCCATTAAGATAAAGTCCGATTTCCATATACATACTATATGTTTTACACATCATTGCATGTCATTTACAACATAAGTCCTAAAATGCAAACAACTGCCATTTGAAGATATGTTCCAGTGATATTGCAATCACAACTTTGATAAAGAATATTTCTGTTTGTAATATTTATAAATCTTAAAATATCAACTGGACCTATGTATCTCTTTCAGTTTTTTTATATTTTCTGCATTTATAGGAAATTTCAATTTATATACTAGATATTATTATGTCAAGTAGGAAGGTAGACTCCATTCAGACAGATGATGAATAAAAACAGCTTCTAATTTATGGCTTATTTTACCCATAACAGTTTATAATTAATTACCTGATGAATTTCTCTTATTGAATCATTTTTTTCATAGTTTTCATAAACCAAATCAAATGACTCTTGGAATTCATATTTCTGCAGTTAAAATTTTATGTTATTGCATGATGGAATTTAAGACAAACTAACTGGGGCATTGATAAGATATTAATAGAATCTTTCTTAGAAAACTCATACTAAATATTACTAGAGATTCTATTCTTTTTGGATATCAAAAGAAATTAATTTCCTATTGATAATCGAGAAATTGCTAACATACTTATAGAATTATTAAATGATGCCAGAAAAAAAAATTCAAAAGAAGAGACTATAGGGGATTTGATCACAGATTTTCAATCTCCCTTTAGCTATCCACTCTATCTTATAGGAAATAAACATCTATAAGATTTAAAATGAAAGTCTAGTCACTACAATCGTGGTAACTATTTTGAAAGCTTGGTGAATGCACAACTACTTCCAAAAGAATTATTAGATTTATTGTTAAAGAGATTACCAATCTTATATATCAAAAACAATCAAAAGATGATAGAATAAGAAAAGGTATCTATAGAAAAGAAATACAAATAGCTTTTTCACAATGTTCCACTAACATGAATGTGATAAAACTTGTAGATTTCAATAAATTTGTATATGTCTTAAATATCATAAACCAGGAAATGTTTAAGGAATGGATAGTTTACTACCAGAATTTTTAAAAAATTTAATACCAAAAATGAGAATAGTTGGCAGAGCTATTATCCCATGAATTGTGGGATATAAATGCTGCATATAATATACTGTAATTACTCATTAGAAAAATATCCTTTTATAGTTTAAAATGGGCATTTAAAAATATAAACAAATAAAAAATAATTTAAAATGATTTTATTTTAGATTAATCTGTTTCATAGCAAACCCTATGTTTCTATTTTAAATGGAACCTAGTGAGACTTTTGTTAATATTCCTCCATGTTTAACATTTTAATTTTACAATTAAACCTTTTTACGTCATATATTATTAATCTTAGCCTTATTCATTACAATTGTAAACTTTCAAATAATATTCATTCTATAAATTAATATTTGATGTTTGCAAAATATAAAAATAAATTTCTAAATGGAGTTCTTATCTATAACAATGCTGCTTTTTGTAATTAGATATAATTTATTTATTTAAAAAGTTAGTAGAATGAAATGTTAGATACTTTTATTATATATTATTAAAAGAAAATATATTAAGAGTTAGTTATTACCCCCCCCCCCCAAAAAAAAAAAATCTTTAAAAGTTGATATATTATTTGTTATTACAATTATAAAAAATATTTTCTTAACCATTTTGACAAAAGTGATTTTAGTTTACTCAGTAGAAACTGTGACTAGTTTTCCATAACCAACTATTTAAGACTTGCTTTTTTAAAAATGTTTTCAAATAAAATATTTTTGTCATGATGTAATTTTTTTGTTAAATAAGTCTTTTACAAAAATATTGCATAAATAATCTTTAATTTGCAAACAAACTAGTAAAAAAATACATTTTGTCTGCTATTTGGCTTCAGGATAAATTACTCAGTCAATCAAAAATTTATATTTCTATTGATATCTAGGTCACTTCTCTCATGACATCATCATGCAAATAGACTACTGTCAATCATACAAAATATTATTATCATTGCTTAAAATATATGTGTATTGCTGACATCTTCAGAGTTGCTTGTCAACTAATAATTTAAAATTGTAACTGTGAGAAAAACTGCACATGGTAATGTAAAGTTATAGATAGGATTAAAACATTGTTGAGAAGATATAGCAATCGCAATATTATTGTAATACTCAAAACCATAAAATTTGCATGAAGAAAAATCTGGTTAAAACACTTACTGTATGTTTTTATATGATCTATACATATGCACCTGCTATATTTTCTGCAGACATAAAAAAAAATTTTTTTCTATCTTTGTAAAATACTGACAGCAAGTTATCTTTAACTTGAGACTTTTGTCATCTGCATTTTTGCCAGTGTCATTATTAGTAGATTCACACACACCTTAATTTTCCCAATTTATGGAAACGAAATTTATTTTGGTTGTCTTTATTCTATATGTTATTTGTAAGCAATTTTGCTAATGTTTATAAAATATAAGCATTGAAATTTTTCTAACTGCTTAAAATTTTTATATAAAATAAATAAACTGATAATTGAAATAGTTAACTTTTGAAAGAAAATCACCAATTGACAGACATGTTGTTCACTTGAAGGGTGAATAATTAGGACATTTACAATCAATCCAATCGTCCCTTTATCAAATTATAATTTGCAATCATTTCAAGTTTTTCAGTGCTATGCTCAACTTTGTTAGAATTGTCCATGTGACAAATTAGTAGATCAGCTTTATATTTTGAGGGCATATGAAAATAGTGTAATATTGTCATGAAATTCAATTAACCTGCCTACTACTGGTTATGATTTGAGGGCATATGAAAATAGTGTAATATTGTAATGAAATTCAATTAATCTGCCTACTACTTGTTATGATTTTGAGACATAAATCCTTATAGGATTTTTTTAGTTCAATGTTCCCAAATAAGTTTGCCCACTCTTTTGTTACATTGTAATCACTTCTATGTACATAAATCAAATGTCTACTGTTAGAATTATGTACTGTAATGGATTGCTAAAATATTGTTCTTCTTTATTCAATGTCTTACTGTCAGAATTTTTGCCTATATATATATATATATATATATATATATATATATATATATATATATATATATATATATATATATATATATATATATATATATATATATATATATATATATTGGACCCTGCCAATAGAATGATACCTCTAGTAATTTTACAAGTCCATAAATTAAGCTATACATTTATTTTCTTTAGGTACAATTTTATATTCTAATTATTTCTAAATTATTTTTAATTTATATTAGCAATTGTGTGACCCAAATATCCTATTAGACAAGATCACCAATCCTTTAACATTAAACAAATACCAAAGTATCTGCTCAAAGGCATATGAATAACAATATACTGCTCGTTATTAAGTATCTAGATGTTCCCATGACTAACAATAATATATAAATACAATAAAATATCTATAATAATTGACATTAATATTAATCAACTAATAAGCTTATACTATCACTTTATTGTATATATTTTTCCAACCATTATTTTTCTTATAGAGCTATAATCAATAACAATAATAATATTATTATAATAATAAGGAGATCTTAGGATTATCATTGACTTTTAATTAGCTATTTATCCAATCTATAAGATATAAAGAGGGCCTTTACTTAATTCAATAGGTAATGTAATAATTAAGAAAACTATTAATTATCAAAATTATAAATAAAATTACCTTACTATTTTATGTTTTTATTATTTATAATACTTTAATAATAAATAACCACTTTTATTTCAATTATAATAATAATAATATATAATCTTAACAATAAAATAATTAATAATCTGATTTTCCTCCAAATAAACATACTATATTTAATGTTTTTATGGTTATATGATGTAGATAAAATAATATTTTTGGGTAAAAATTGTGTATTATTTTGCATTATAATCCTATATTTCGATGATCTAGTAACCACCATTATCAAGGTTAACTTTTGAAAAAACAATCGTTAGATCTCAAACAATAATGTGACTCAGTACAAGATGAGAAGTGAGATTCAACTTGAAGTAGTTCAGCATTCACAAAATGAGACTTATCAGAATGTTTATTTCCCTCAGTTTTTTCACCTATTAATTTCAAATTAATATTAGATAAAATGAGAGGTTTCCACATAGCTGGAAGAGGTTGTGCTTCATCAGCCCTATTTAAACCAGTAGGTCTCTTTAATATTTCAATTGACTCTCTCATGGTTCTTAAATTATATCTTTCCAAATTAGCAAGTATTTTTGTATTGTCAAAATCAGGTTTGTGACCAATTTCTAAAAAAATGGGAAGTAAAAACTGATGTGCTAATTTTGTAATTAAAAGCATTTCTATGTTCCTTAATTCTGACAGTTATTCATCTATTAGACTGACCCACATAGCTTCTTGAGCACTGAAAACATGGAATTTTATAAACTCCTTGGTGATCCAAAAATATTCTGTCTTTAGGTTTATATAAAATATGACAAATTTTTTGCCAGTAGAAAAGTAGTCTTTATATTAAAATAAGATAGTCTTCTACTGATTTTATCAGTAACCCCTTTAATGTAATGTAAAATTACTCTATTAAAAGAGGAATTTTCAATTCTAACCTCTTTTTTCTTTTTAGTATTAATTTTATGTAAAGCCTTACATATGATGTTTTTATTATAATTATTAGAAAGTAGAATATTTTTTGTAAGTTCTATTTCTTGAGTAAGATGTTTTTTATCATTATAAGCTCTAGTCAAAAGATTTTTTGCTACAGAAAAAATTTGTTCAGGATGATGATGACAATTAAAATTAAGATATATGTTTGTATGGGTGGATTTTCTGTCAACTGATATTGATAATGTTTGATCATATTTTCTTGCAATTAAAACATCTAGAAAAAAAAAACTATCTGTTATTTTCCACTTCCATAGTAAATTTAATATTTGGATGCCAATTATTTATAAAAAAAAATAAAAAAATTAAGGCATCAATGCCATGAGGCCATATGACAAATGTATCATCCACATATCTAAGCCAAATAGAAGGTTTATTAGTATCTGCACATAATACTTGACTTTCAAAATTATCCATGAAAAGATCAGCAATTACAGGTGACAGTAGAGATCCCATATAAAGTCTTTTAATTTGTTTAAACTTTTGAGAATTATAAACAAAAAATGTATTTTCAAGGTAATGCTTCTCTAATGGAATAATAAAATCAGGTAAATCATTATATTGTGCTATTATACTTCATGCTTCTTCAACAGGAATATTAATGAACATTGAAGAAACATCAAAACTAACCATAGTTTTAAGTTTTTAATTATAGCAGAAAATCTTTTGACTAGAATCTATAATTTATATGATAAAGAACATCTTACTCAAGAAATAGAACTTACAAAAAAAATTCCACTTTCTAATAATTATAATAAAATCAACATATGTAAGGCTTTACATAACATTAATACTAAAAAAAAATATGATAGAATTGACAATTCCCCTTTGAATAGAGTCATTTTACCATATATTAAAGGGGTTACTGATAAAATCAGTAGAAGACTATCTTTTTGTAATATAAAGACTACTTTTTCTACTGGCAAAAGAATTGGTGATTTTTTATATAAGCCTAAAGACAGAATATTTTTGGAACATCAAGGAGTTTGTGAAATTCCATGTTTATAGTGCTCAAGAAATTATGTGGATTAGTCTAATAGATGAATAAATGTCAGAATTAAGGAGCATAGAAATGCTTTTAATCAAAAAATTAGCACATCAGTTTTTACTTCCCATTTTTTAGAAATTGGTCACAAACCTAATTTTGACAATACAAAAACACTTGCTAATTTGGAAAGATATGATTCAAGAACCATGAGAGAGTCAACTGAAATATTAAAGAGACCTACTTGTTTAAATAGGGTTGATGAAGCACAACATATTCCAGCTATGTGGAAACCTTTCTTTTTTTTTAATATATATATATATATATATATATATCATTAATAACTTATGTGATCATAGTAGTTTGTAATAAATCAATATATCTTTTAAAATATGTTATTTTTAAATAATTACTATACATTATCTTATTATTAAGTTTACTCAAATTTTACACTTTATTAACTAATGTGTATAGTACAACTAGTACTCTATGAAGATAGTGTAGTGATGATGATTCAGACCAAAGAAACACAATTTTAAATACTTAATTCAACTTAGAACTATTAAATTTATTAACAATTTTTTTTACAAATTTTTTATCTTTAAACTAATAAATAATTTAACAAATAATATAAAAAAATTATATAATCAAATAACGCAACAAAATTATTTAAACATTCAAAGCCTTTTATATTCTCTTAATAATAGTTGTCAAGAACTAGAAATTAACTATCTTTTTTTAATAGTATAAGGTTTTATTGTTATAGATTAACTTTATTTGCTTATTTAATAAAACTATATACTGGTTGTGCTATAACATAGTGCTAATGATCAATAACCTTTTATGTCTACTATTTATAATATTATTATTTAGAGCTTTTGTTAACAAAGATAATTTATAAAATCTTGGCAACTCTGAATTTATAAGATTAAAAAATATGCATTTTATTTAAAACAAAAATTATCTTATTTTAATATTCTGAGATATTAATATTCTTTTTCTATATATCTTATGAATGTGCGATTTTTTCCGCGTTAGTGAAGATATAATTATAATTTATGATTTAATATACTAGCTTAGCGCTTTCGGGATTTATATCTTATGACATTTATTATATTTGATGTCTTTCATTCCATGCCAATAAAATTTTAATTAATATTTATTGAAATATTGATTTTTAACATACCATTTAATCATTCTAATAGCCTTACTATTCAACTCTGGGAATAAATGAAAATTAAAAAAAACCCATTATATTGTACACTTTAACATTATGTAAACTGATCCTATTTTTAAATATGTTGATTTTAAATTGCATTATACTATCATGAATATTAATATAAAATATTTTAATAGATTACCCAGTAACAAATTCCTGTATTTAATATATCTAGTATAAATTTAAATATCATTATACTTCTAATTTAACTATGCAATTTTTCTTACTTTCATTTTCAACCTATACCTGTTTCTTGTATTTCTTACCAATAATAAACTATACAGAATTACAAGTCAGGATTAAATATAAATATACTATAATCATATCAAATTAAATATGAGATCAAAATTTAAATATTTAACATTATATTTTTACACACATATATTTTATCCTTTTTACCTTTTTATTTACTAGATTATTATTTATCCCCCATTATTATAATCATTTAACTTTAGTTATCCCCATATCTTGATAATAACTATTTAAAAATACAAAATTTAAACTATTCAAATACAATGAAAAATGTTTTGCTATATATTTTTTTTGAAAATAAAAACAATACGATTTTACCAAGTTTCATCCTTGATGAGTTTTAATATCTATGGTAACCAAATTGTTTCAAACATTTTATAATAACTAATAATTGGTTTCTCCCTTCTCTCCTCTATTGTTTTTCTAATAATATAATGAAATGTAAATTTCAACATAAACAATTATTCATAATTCAACTTTTTCTTTTTTTATTTGATAACAAAACTGATTTCCAACTTTATCAAATATATATGTTATTGTAGATTTCTTTTTTTTTTATGCTAATATTAAATTTTCACACATCCAACATTATATTTCACTATTTATATTACCCTATTAGTATTTCTTGTAAGTATTATCTAAACTCCAATCATTAATCTAAAAGATATGATTGACAAACCCATCGAGAGATTTGATGTATACAATGCTATGATACTTATTCATACAATTAGAACAATATGGGAAATAAGATGTTCACTAATATATGACAATAAAAAATATAATTGATTAAAAAAACTTGATAAAGGTTGGGATAAATACTTTGAACAATGCTTAAAATATTTATCAAGAAAACAAATGATCAAAATCTGGGGAGGAGCAGATAATTTTATGAAAAGAAGATATGCATTAAACAAAGGCATAAAAGTAACTGATACCTACTTACTAACATCCACTTATTAAGATAAATATAAAGACATAAATATAAGGACATATATTTTATTAATGCAGCATATAAATTGTAAGTAATCAAAAACAAAAAGAGATTTTAAAAAAATAACTAAAACCTTGTAAATATGTATATGTATATATTGTTTAATAAAGATAAATATTTAAAAATATTTTGAATTTTATCTTTATTTTTTAAGTATGGATTTAAATATTAAAGAAAAAGTACTAAACATCACATGATCACTTTTTCTTATGCATGCTCAAGCTGTTAAAACAGGCAAAACTCTCCATACAGTAGTTCCACTCAGTGCAAGCCAGAGTAATCAATGAATTCAAGAAGGTTTGTGCATAAAATCCCTATCTAGTGTCTACTCATCCAATATTTCTAGACTAGTTTCTACCTTGTGGTTTTTATCATTTAAAAGTCTTAGATCTGAGAGCTCTTCACCTAGATCTTAGAATCTAATGTAATCCTCCAGCAGCCATCTTTTAGTCTAAAATTGAAAACAATACTTTCAATCCAAGCTCATTAGCTTATATAGCTATGTAGGTCTGTACTCAGTTCAGTACCCATACATTTTGGTGCTAGGTGCAGTGATTTCAGATACAAGGCTCATCACTGATGTTAGCCACAAGCTAGAAACTAGTCTGGGGATATTGTATGAGTATGCACTATTTTGGGATTTAATGCACAAACCTGCTTACATTCATTGATTATTCTGGATTGCATTGAGTGGCACTACTCTATGGAGAGTTTTGCCTGTTTTAGTATTAAATATACTAATATAGTTCATATCTTCTTTTTAAGACTTTACATTATCTAATTATTTTATGATAAAGTCGTTTATGTAAAATTATATTAGAATAAAAACAAGGCTATAGATAATAAGTTATTTTCACATATTTTATAGTTTTTATATTTTAATTATTTTTTATTGTTTTTAACTTATTCTACATTATTTTTAATGAGCTACTACAACAAATTCATTGTAATTGTTCTTAGACATTTAAAAAAAAAAACCTTATAACTTTAAATTCAAAATATGTAGAATATTTTTTTTTATTATAAGTTATCTGCTTTAGCAGTATGTTTTATAATTTTCATGAATTTCATTGTTTACTATCAGAACTATTTCAAAAACATCATTATTTCTTAATGATTTTATTACATTTGTTATTTTCTTTTATATAAAAAGTAAACAGCCTTGAAAACAGGCTTATACAAACCTCTCTACAGAAAAATATTAAAAAAGGAAGCACTACTGGCAAGCTTTTTAATGCTAGATAATGAAAGGTATTAATTTTTAATATTGTTCATCCCTTTGTCTAAAAATAAATAATAAGTTAACTATTAATGCTGAATGGTAACCAGGTTGTCAAGTACTGAGTTACTTAAAAAAAATCTTAATCCTGTTTGAAGGTTATGTGAAAGACATATTGGTCATATTAATAAGTATTACATGCAATTTTTTTGATTATTAAAGATTTCTCTACATATATAATGATACTTTAAATGATCAAATTTTGCTGTTAAACTTTATCCATAATGTTGTCTTCTATATATAAAGTTGAAAATAATCTATTTAAAACAGAATTGAAATAGACAACACACTATAAATAAAAATAGTATTTACTATATCAGTCCAGCTTTCATTCATTAATGAAAGCTTTGCAACTTTTTTTATACAATCACGTGACCAAAATGGACATTATTTACATTACACTAAAATAAATATAATTATTAAAATACATACATTAATATATACATTAAATATAATTACTAATTAATGTATGTATTTTAATAAAATATTCATTGTACAATAATGTCAATAATGTCCATTGGGGGAGCTACTTCAGGGTAATTGATCATGTGATTGTGTAAAAAGAAAGATGTTGAAAAGATTCCATTAAGGAATGAAAGATGGACTGAGATACAAAATAATATTTTTATTTATAGTGAGTTGTCATTTCTGTTTTATTTTAAATTGATTATTTTTAATTTTATATATAATGATATAGCATGTTCTATAATAACACCAGTTTCAATTTGTATTATGATATGATATAAGTTTCACACTTACAGATTCGTGATTTGCTGTTTGTTTGTTGAAAACATATTATTTTGAGATTTTAACATACCAAACATTCATGAAAATGAATGTCAAAATTTGGGCACTAGCTTTAACTTCTCAGCAGCACAATTTAGAACAATATCACCATGCTTCAAACATTGTCTTATCATAAAGAATTACTGTTATTTCATTTTCTCATGAATAATCTGCTATGCCATCTCCTCATTTCAATCTTATTTCCTTAATTTTATGTTTTGAAATAATTTAAATATTAAATAATATCATTTACCCCATTTTAATTTTAAAATAGTATTTATAAAACAGTTAAATATTTTTTTAAATTTTGTTAATTTGTCATAATAATAAAATATACTTTGTAAATGATAAATATAATACACTTATTCTCTTCTATTTTTCCATCACTTATAAAAAAATTGTTGTATTTTCATCTTATATTAGACCAAAACACATACTAAGAAGGAAGGCAAAAGAATGATATATTTCATTGGTTTAATAAAATTAAGATCTCTAATTTTATTATAATTGTTTGTATACTAGAATATAGACAGAATGGTTGATGATTCATTAAGTAGTCTCATTTAATTATGTTAAAGATTAAAATAAATTGTCATGTTTTGTTTTAAAATCTTCCTCTAATAATTTTCAATTCAACTAAAGATTATTATAGCCTTCTTTGGCCAATTGGTAAATGTGAAAGTTCCTATTTTTTAGTTGAAATTTAAAAAATTTCCTTTTAAAAAATGTAGCATACCTCGTAATGCAAATTTTCTAGTACCAACAATATTCAAGTATTAACATGCTCATTTTAAATTGGAAATACTCTTCTGTAAGTTCAATATGAAAATAATCAATCAATATTTTCATCATTGGGTGTAGGTATTAACTAGAATGACTCTATCTATTCTATTTTGTTCACACTTATGTAAGCATCAAAAGACATCATTTTATAATAATTATATATTTAGTCTGCTTTCTTTTACTAGACTATAGTTTATTTATTAATAGATTAAGAAAGCACTCATAACAAGAAATGCTCTAGCAATGAATTTCAAAATACAAAACTATCTGTGAACCACAAATATATCTGCATATAGAACACGTTGAATCACTTTTCTACTTTAAAATTTTGTGATGGTGCCTTTCATTCTTTCAAAAAGAAAACTCTTCTTTGGGAAATATTTTAGTACCATAACTAATTGTATCTCTTCAATGTATTTTATTTTCTGTCACATCTATCCAAATGAAAACAATCAGTGTACTTCTTTAAAATGGCTTTGTAATAATTCTTATAACAAAGTTAGTATCTCCCATTTCCATAAAAACCATGATTAAAATCATAATAAAACATCCTTTAGAGAAATTTTTTATTGATCATTATTTTACATTTTTAATCCAATGAAGGTGTGATTTTACATTAGAGGACTCTGGTATCATGTAACAATTGTTTGAAACATATTGATTGGGTTTTGATATTGCTCCTATATTTTTGAAATTTTTATAGCATCCCTAAATGATTTTTTTTATTTCCTTTATATTTCACTTCCATGCAATAAATTAAATAAAATGACAATTCTCTAAAAAGCTATCTTAGTTATAATAGTTACTTTTTAAGATATAATACTTATCTTTTAATTTATTAAAAATGCCAGCACATTGTTAATGTAAAGTATTAGTCAATATCTAAGTCCATTTTTCTACTTATAAAATCCTCAAGATGTTTAAATTGAGTTTTCTCAAGTGGGTAACAATTGAAGCTAATACTTGCTGTAGATTCTTATTCTATAATTGTCTGATAGAGGAAACTGGAGGTTTTGAATATTATTTATTAAAGAAATGTTTTTAAATGTTGCATTCACAAAATTAAAAATGTCTTTTTGGTAAGTTGGCAAAAATAGCACAAAAATTGGCTTGCTGTAAATCAATAATCCAAGAAATGGAATGTTTTGTTTTTAATTGATTCAAATTAAAAATTCCACTGTCAAATGTGCATGCATCTTAATCTATGTTTCATTAAGCTATCTGTAAACAGCTTCATTGGAAACTATAAAATGAAAACAAATTTGAAGCAAGTATACATACTTAATTAACACCATCTCTCATTATAAATGCTTCAGATTTTTTATTTTTAGTAGTAACACTTCTATTTATACTATCATCTAGAAGCTGTATAATATGAATAGATTCTGGAGGACAATCTATTAATTATAAAAAATATCATAAACCTCTTTTATTAAATTAATTGCATCCCTTATTGAATCAATAAAAGCAATACATAAATTATTATTTTGTTCCTGATACCTTTCTTGCATTTGCCTGGCAACAAAAATATGTCCTTATGGGTGCTTGATTCTCTAAAATTATATTGAATCTATGATAATTATTCATCTATTGACTAGAAACAAGCTATGTATTAAAGAGTTCTACGCCTTTGCTGTAGTGGATAATAATGATATTCCTTAATAATTACTGCAATCTTGTTTATTCATTTATCTTTAAAAATTGTAACAATAAAAGTATCAATGTTTAGGCAGCATAATTTCATGAGTCCATATTTCTCTATAAATTCTAATAAATTTGAAGTTAGCTTATCACAACTATATTTCATCAGAACGAGCAGATTTTCCAATTTTAAAAATAAAAAAGCTGTCTTGGCTTTACTAAGCTGAATATCTTTGTCCAAATATAATGAATAGATAAAATAGATATAACATTAAAAGTGTTCATTGCAATTCTTATGGCATCGTTTAAGAACTAGGTGATAAAAATAATCCTCCCACCTGTTCAAAATGCTAAGTCAAGCATTGTTAGCCGAGATGTTATCGCAGCCGCCTTGCAAGCAAGTGGTTGGTTGCAGACGGTTGTAGGTTCGCGTCCTGGCCGATGCTATGACATATGGAAAAAAAAAAAATAGCATTGCTATTATATAAAAGAGTACCATTACTGATTTCAACAAGATTGAGATAAACATTTAAAAAAATGATAAAAGAATGAAAAATAGAAAGTTTTAAAGAAGGTAAACAGCAGTACAAATTTTCGTTAAAGCATAAATCAGTTCAAAAAAGTAGAAAACATAATTTACTATCAAAAATATTGCTAAAAATACATTTGTATTAATAATACACATACATGCATTAATACATACAAGTGCTATAAAAAAACCTTGTAACGCATCTATTACTATTTGAATATCATTTTGCTTCAAAAAAATAATATAAAATATAAAACCCATTAATGTATTGATTTTACATTAGAAAGTGAAATAATATAAAATTAATTTTAAAATAAATCATTTAATAACGAACAATATTTTGTTTTCATTAAAAATAAATCTATAAAATGAAATCAATAAATACAATTACAAAAGCTAAAGTAAAGTGAATTATTATGCAAAAATAACACATTATTCTTAAATTCTTATAGCATTAACCTGAGTTTAATTAAAAGACTTTTATAGACAATAATGATTTGGTGATGATGACTATTATTAATATTATGTCATTCTACTGTATTAAATTTTTACTTAAATTTAATGACATCTAACTCCTTTTTTATTTGAAAAGGCCTACCAACATTATCCTCCATATTGAATCTGTCTTTTTACAATTATTTTTTTTCTACATCATATATTGATAATCTTTACTTATTTATTACAAACATAGGTTTACAAATGATAGCCATTTTAAAAGTTAATATTTGACCTTTATAAAATAGGAAATTTAAATATTAAGATCAATAGATTTGTGAATAAATAAAATATATCCAATAGCAAGAACAGGCCAATAGATGTTGATGCTCAATCCAATCAAGATAAATGAAATCTTGATAATTTTATTAATTGAAGACAAGATATGTTAGTAACTGTAACAATAGTGTCTTGCATATTGGATACAATTTTATCTATTCAAAAAGTTATTACAACAAAATATTAGACATCCGAATTTTATTTTTTGAACTAAAAAATTAGTGTTAATTATTAACATAAACTCCATCTTTTAAGCTCTCTACAGCTATCCTATCAATCTTATACAACCAATACATATGATGGCATGTATGTAAAAATATAAATGATCTCCAATATATGTATTTTGTGCTGAACTAGCACTCAGTTGGGCCAGATTACCATCTACCACACACATACCAAATCAGTGCTCAGTTTTATATTAAGATAAAAAAAATCTTCAAACATTAACAGACATGCTTAAATCCTTGTCATGCTTCAACTCTTCAGTGATCCATATTAAAAATCTGAAGATAAAATGCTCAAAGCCTTTATCAATGTCAATATTATTATCATGCCTATGTTTACCTTAAACCAATCTGACTCTTAAGACCTTAATCTATTCTTTTAGTTATGCAGAAGAGGGATGGGTAAAATAAAGGCTGAATATGTATTATTAAAATATAAAGACTTGAACTCAGACTTTCAAGTTTCCTATAGCTATCCAATCCATCTTATACTACTGATACACATGTATGTGGTCATCTATATTAGTTGTATAAGTTGGATTGGATAGCTATAAGGAGCTTGAAAGTCTGAGTTTAAATTCTTTATAATTACATTAAGATTTGTATAGGTAATATACATGTATTTAAATTATATATATATATATATGTGTGTGTGTGTGTGTGTGTGGCAAAACTAAACATTAAATTTACTGTTTGTAAAGTTTTTTTAAAAAATTCTTTATTGGTATTGACAAAATGTATTCTTGTTAGTGAGTGATAACTGCTTTCACAATGTTATGACCTTTTTACAACTTGCCTTCTTAAAAGTAAATGTTTTCAAATAAAAATAATAATATAGGCTTTTTTGGTTAAAATAAATATTTTACAAAAATTTTCCCTAAATAATCTTTAATATGTAAAAAAATTACAAAAAATTACAATTTTTTTCAAACAATTTTTTTTTGTTTATTTGCAATCTCCCAATCAGACATAGTCATTTCTATTCAAATCAAAATAGAATAAAACATCAGATTTATTTGATATGTGAATTACATATTGACATATTCTAAAGATTCATCTGATATTCACACCTTTAGATTTTTTCAACTTAATAAATATAAAATAATTTCTGTGAAAAAGTAAAACAACTTATGATCTAAAATTAGAGGTAGGCTCAAAATAATACACAAAAGATATTTTGATTTTAGTGTCATTGTAATGCCCCAAACATACAAAAATAATTGACTTTAGACCTGCTGAATAATATATTAAATTGCATCCATATCATTCTATTAAAAGATGTTATTAAAAAGACCTTTTTTTTTTGTAAAGTGATTTTTAATGTCACCTGGATGTTTTTATATTTTGCAAGATGAAATGGATTGTTATTCAAGTAGATAGTAATTTTATTGATGTATACATATTAACATATCAAAAATGCATTGCCATAGTATTTTCCCATATTTCTCTGCTTTTCTAAAAAAGACTATTAAAATAAAATTATAACATCATAGACAAAACATATTGTAAAAAAATTATAACAATAGGGAATTAGTTATCAGAAATAATATTAAAAAAAATCTGAACCCAGCTTTACCAACATTATAATAGGGTTTTGTTTCCCCCCCTAAAACTTCTGGCATCACTGAATAGAGACTCAATTTCATTATATTATGCTTTGTGCACTTTTAATTTTCCACTTCATTATTCTGGGTTATATGGAAAATTTCTAGTGATTTAAGGCTTACATTTCTATTGTTCTATTCAATAATAATTACATTCTACCAGCTATTAAATAATGTAAGTTTTATTCAAGTTTAAATTGTGATAATATCCCTCTTCTTTTATTTATACAAAATATACAGAATATATCCCTCCTTATCTTTGTTAATGCCTAATAATTCCATTAAAATTTCTTTCCCCCCAAATCTTTTAAAACTAGAAAGTTGTACTAACTTTTGAAAAATGTTTCTATAGATTATAATTGCAGATCTATTATCATTTTTTTAATAATAAAATTATTTTTGATGTAAATAAAATCTTCGCTTCTAGTAATATGTTTTTTTTCCATGATAGATCGACTAAAACTATTCTTAAAACAGGCAAAACTCACTATATATATATATATATGTTCAAAAGATGGCGCTTTACCAAAACCACCGAACAAGTGTAAAATTTGTTTACATAAACGAAAAAAGAGTCAGAATTAACTACCTCTTTCATTTGCTCACCCCCAGATCAGCTGATTTCAAGCTGGTTTGCTCTCCACAGTGAGGGATAGAGTATAGAAACTAGATCTAAACACTGACTCTCAAGTGTTTATGCAAAACGTTTCTATCAGATTGCAAGTGTGAATTTTTCAGACCGGTAAAGTCTTCAAACTCAGCCTAGCAAGCCAGATATTTATATGGGTCTGATCTCAGTTCAGTATCACCATATAATCAAAGTCTCTGCAATATATATCATTGCAAGAAAACTTTAAAGGTACATTTATGAAAAACAAAAACAAGTTACTCACGTAACCTGCTATCACTTGTTATTTATGTTCAAAAGATGGCGCTTTACCAAAACCACCGAACAAGTGTAAAATTTGTTTACATAAACGAAAAAAGAGTCAGAATTAACTACCTCTTTCATTTGCTCACCCCCAGATCAGCTGATTTCAAGCTGGTTTGCTCTCCTCAGTGAGGGATAGAGTATAGAAACTAGATCTAAACACTGACTCTCAAGTGTTTATGCAAAACGTTTCTATCAGATTGCAAGCATGAATTTTTCAGACCGGTAAAGTCTTCAAACTCAGCCTAGCAAGCCAGATATTTATATGGGTCTGATCTCAGTTCAGTATCACCATATAATCAAAGTCTCTGCAATATATATCATTGCAAGAAAACTTTAAAGGTACATTTATGAAAAACAAAAACAAGTTACTCACGTAACCTGCTATCACTTGTTATTTATGATCAAAAGATGGCGCTTTACCAAAACCACCGAACAAGTGTAAAATTTGTTTACATAAACGAAAAAAGAGTCAGAATTAACTACCTCTTTCATTTGCTCACCCCCAGATCAGCTGATTTCAAGCTGGTTTGCTCTCCTCAGTGAGGAATAGAGTATAGAAACTAGATCTAAACACTGACTCTCAAGTGTTTATATATATATATATATTGCCACACACAACAAGCTAGAGTAATCAATGGATGCCAGAAGGCTTGTGCATACAATCCCCATCCAGTACCTACTCATCCAATATCCCCAGACTAGTTTCAGTTTTATGGCCTTCGTCAGTGAGGAGCCTTGGATCTGAAAGCACTGCTGTATGTGGCAATATATATAGTGATTTTTGCTTGTTTTAACAGCAGTTATATACAAGCATAAGGAGTGGTGGTCATGTGATGTTTGTTGGCTTAAAACTATTCTTATTACAAAATTTATTAATATTTTTCATGCTATCGATTAGATTTGTTTATTTAGATTTGTGCTTAATAAAGTGAATTAGGTATACTTTTTTGTAAAATGTACAAATTAAATTTCTCTCAAAATTTGATTATAACGTTTGATATTTTTTTTAAAAAATAAAAGCTTTGTAAGAAATTCAACATATTTTTGTATTCATGTTATTGTAATTTAGGATTATCTCAAGGACGTATCTTACCATCATGGGTTTTTTAGTAATTAATTATATTGATGATTTAAAATAAAATAAGTTATTTTTAAGGACTCTTAATACAACCAATAATTGCAATCTATTACAAAGAGGTGTGAACAATTGTGTACATCATTGTGAAAATAATAAAAAGCATTAAATTGAAAAAATATTCACGTTTTTTTTTTATTCTAATAAATCATAATTTTAAACTTCTTTAAATTAATCATCATAAAATATTTCTATAGACATTTCAAAAAGGTCAAGCACTTTATTTACTTTCAAGGAGTCCTTTCACCATCACATTAAAGTTATAACAAATAGAGCTTTTAAATTCACAAGTGCTGTCAAATTAATGACTTTACTAAATATAAATTATTATTTTTGGTCATTGTTATTTTAGAATACGGATCAGTTCATTTGAACTAAAATTCTGACAAAATTCTTCACACAATTCAATAATCTACGAGAGATTTTCTAAATATACTAAATTGAATAATAATTATATTATTTCTATGAATATAGTAATAACATGGTTCAACAGATAAAGGGATTTAAATATTTTGATAGTTTGTTGAGTGAGAATGGAAGACATGAAGATGAAGTTAAAAGAAAAATAGCATTAGCAAAGGATGAATTTATTAAAAGGAAAAATATTTTGTAGACTTTTGAAAAGAGAATTGAGAAAAATATTAATTAAATGCTATTTGTAGAATGTACTAATATATGGTTATGAAACATGCACAATGAGTAATAAAATTAGGACCCAATCAGATGCCATTGGAATATGTGCAAGGAGAAGAGTGGAAAAAATTAGTTGGATAAATGAAATAAATAAAGAAGTTTTAAAAAAGGAAATGAAAAAAGAAGATTGATTGAGGAAATCAGAGAGAGAGAGAGAGAAAGAGAAACTGGATTAGACATATGTTAAGAAGAAATTATAGTGTAATGAAAGATGTTTTGTAGTGAATGGTGAGTTGAAGTAAGATGAAAGGATAAAATAGATTGACATTGTTGGATGATATAAGAGATGGTAAGAGTTATTTGGAATTAAACAGCTAGACAAAGAAAAAATGGAATGGAAAAATGGATGAATTGATAATGTGATTACTCTCTGGACTTGTCCATTTGACAGACTACTGTTGATGATGATTATTACCATAAAATTGTATCAGATGTAAAATATCTTAGAAACTAATATTCATTACAGTGAACATGAAATCTGAGGAAAAGTCATCTAGCCATAGTCAAAATGGCATATTACAATATCAGACTTCAGAGGAATTTTCATCTATTTGATGTTTATTTAATAAATATCATTTTCTAATGTACTATTTATATAAGATTATGGGCACCAGGTAATAATAGATTTATTTTTCATCTGCAATACAGGATACTTGGATATTAGATGTCAAAATATTAACATGGTTTCTGATTACAAGTATATCACTTCTCATTACATAATACTAGCATTGTATTATTTATCTTTCAATATTTATATATTAAAAAGAATTCATAAAATTGTGTGGTTACATCATAAGAATTTATGTTTATTGTTTTGTATATTATAGTTAGACAGACAATCTATTTTTTTCTTAACAACTTTTAGAGGCCTACTGCAGTACAATAAATGTTTCCAAAAATATTCATTAATTACTTTTTAAAAAAATTATGGCATCTTCACTTAATCAACTTTCCAGTTCAACACCACTTTTATTAGCACGTTACTTTAATATATTAACAGCTCAGTTTTAATCAATTATTTTTTAGAAGTTTGTAATTAACGTTGCTTGTGCTGATATCACACACAATTAACTTCGATGAAGGAAGCAACACAAACCAATAAGAACAATGAATACTTCGAAATTTAACAAGTCACTTTTTAAAGTTTATCTATTTCGCTAATAATATGGTTAAATGTGCCCAATAACCAAATTAATAGGGAAAACCATATTAAAATATTCACTCTTTATAATTTATTATGCATTTATAATTATAATAACATGCAAGTTTTGCAGAACACTGCTCATGTTACATGAGGTTTTAATTTTTTTCAACTCCTATAAGTAATTTTATATCTAAAAATAGAATCCCATTAATGAAATTAATTTATTAATTTAGACTTTATTAACATATTGACGCTTAAAACACTTTCCATTAATCAAGAAGTTTACGAAAATTGCAAACTAAAAATCTTAGACAATTTTATTTCCTCAAATTTTGTTTTCAAATGTCTGACCGCACTATAGTATATCTGAAAGACTTTAATAAGAACTATCCATGTCTAAATTAATTTGTACTATTTCAATCTCAATCTTCATTTTTGTTAATCTTCTGATTACCTTACCTTCATTATAAGCACCTGAAACAAAAAAAAATTTTCCCCAAAAAACTATGACTTTAGCTTAAATTAATCCTGTTTATTTATTTTTATATCTATGACACTGTTAAAGTAAATACTCGCTATTTTATTTCCTAAACCGTCAATGCAAGATATCTAAAAAAAAAAAAAAATCATTTTTTTCTTGTCATGTGTTGATTGTTTAGGAAATAAAATGATAACGATTTATCTGCATTATTAATTTCAAAATATTTGTTTATAAAAAATAAATTAAAAGAAGAACATCTAATTAAAGATTTAGTTTTAAGTATTTTAATAATTTATATAAAATCATATGATATATTCCTACTTTAAATTTGATTAAAGTATATATCACTGAGAAAAAAAATTGAATACTCACATATAAAAAATAATTTTTTGACATTTGAGAATATTAAGACAATTAGGTAGATATTTAGAGATATGGAATAACTTGATAAAAAATCTAATAAATAGGATATATATATATATATATATATATATATATATATATATATATATATATATATATATATATATATATATATATATATATAATATATTATAAATTAGATTCCAACCATACATATATATTGTGCCCATTTAAATTATGCCTTAAATCATTATTAAAATAGTTATTGGCATAAGGTGACAAAATTTTTAAACTTCTTATTAATAATATGCTAACTAGCTACTTGAAATTAAAATTTAAGTAGCTGTGCCTAAAACTGCTTTAAATGTATTAAATAATATGTAATATTTATGTTAAATATCTCTTGTACATTTAAACCTTAACGATAATATAATCTAAAACAAATAGCATGCTTATATTTAGTATAATAGTGTAAGTTGAACCTTCAGTAAACTTAATTTAAATAACAAGTTAGTCAAAATTTAACTATTACTAAAATATATAAATATAAATATTATTTTCTATTATTTTATCATTTGATCATAGTATTTACATGATAATATGTTATATTAAATAATTCTTGCTGTAAAGGTTCCAAATATTTACCCAAAAGATCACCTCTTTGGTGTTTTAATGTTATACATATTACTTTGACAAGAAAGATAAATGCCCTCAGGCATACTTATTATAAAATTCTATTTATTAACTAAAGTGTCTAAAATTTGAAATAAAATATTTTATTATTACTACAATTTTATTGCACTCCTATATATTTAAAAGCTTATACTCTTAAACTACTAAAAATGTGTTTTATATTCAAAAATACTCGTTCACATACTTTTGACACAGTAGCAGGTAAGTTATTTAAAATCCCATTTACTGGCTGACAGAAATATTTTTAGTTATTATTAGTTAATCATAAGATCCATCACATATTTATAATATGATTTTACTTTGGAAATATTGCATGTCTGTGTCATTGAAAACATTATCTACTTTTAAAATCAGAGATATATGAACATCTACTTATCTACCACACACACAATTTATTTTATAATATTTTTTTCCTAAGATCCAAACTTGGTTCCAATCTTATTAAATTTATTCAACAAAGACATTAAACATTAATTGGAAAAAATATGCAAAATGAAATTGGTTATTATTTGACTAATAACAATTCTTAATGTGTTGTGCATATAATTATTATGAAAGTATTGCTTTAGTATTTGCTACTAATAAATATAGTTAATTTTTATATCTGTGTTTTTCTATTATTTGTTTCACCCAAGAGTTTTTTTCTTATGAATGATGAATCAGTTGTACAATAGTATGATATATTCTAAATTTAAAACAAAGTCTGTCACCTATTTATTGTTTCATGAGTAATATTTGCATTAAATTACACTATTACTTAGATTGCAGTAGTGGCATCTTCATATAAATTCCAAGTATACTCAGCAAAGTATAGTTTTAAATTATTTTTGAAAAGATTTTCTCTTAAATACAATAATTATTTTAAATATCTGTAAATTTATATTGTATTAATTTTTTAAAGATTTGCTTTATATTTTTATAAAATGATTTAATATCTTAACTGCATGGCTGAGACAATAATAAAACCCTTTCAAATCTCAACCAAAAGTATGATGACATTTTTTTTAAATGATTCATAAATTTTTAAGATCGTTTTTTTCTACACTTACAATCTGTACACACATCAAACATTCAGTTACAAATTTATTTCATTATCTAACGTAATGCATGAATAAAATAATCAACATCTGTTATACTTAATATAACTTCAATTGTGAGGGAATTCAAGTAATACATCATGTGAATTAACAGCCATTCCTGCTTATTATATAACATTAATATAACTTATATATAATATAAGATATTCAAGTATTTTAATAATGTGCAACATTTCAATTTTTTTTTTCATACATCTGGTTTATTAGATAAATGAGATACTCCCAAGCCAAAACATAGAACACTTTTTTAAAAAAAAAAATTATACAGAAAGATTGAACTGTCTTCTTTCTTTACTTTATTATTTTATATAGAGGTTTGTCTAAAAAATCTTGTCCAGAAGGCATAAATTTTGATGAATCATATTATTTATTTTAAAGCTATTTTTAATTGATTTATATTAATAATTGACACGTGTGAGACTTTTCTCAAGTTAAACATTGTCAATAGATTTATTAAATCTTAAGCCAAGCATAAAACAATAATATTTGTTTTGTTACAAAAAGAAATGGACTATTTTATTTTTTATATCACTATTTTATATAGAGATTTGTCTAAAACGACGTGGCCAGAAGGTATGAATTTAAATCACTCTTACTATTCTTAAAGCTATTTTTCATTGTTTTAAATGAGTAATTGACATGTGTGAGATTTCTCTCAATTTAAACATTGTCAGTGTCATTCAGTGAATGTAATAGATAAGTTAGTCCACTGTTTTAATAATGTGTATCACTTCAAGAATATTTCTCATAACAACTGTTTGTTTTCATACAGAAAAAAAAAACAGATTGTCTTTTCTCCTTTCCTCATTTTCATATATCTTGACCAGAGAGGAAATAGTCCAATCTTTTCTCTGTAAAAATTCTAGTCTATGTTTTTGTTGGAGAGTATTTCATTTACTTAATAAACAACTTGTATGAGAAATATAATCTCAAAGTGTTTATATTATTAAAACATTAGAGTAACTTATATTACATATTTCATTCTTTAAGTGTATTTAACAAAGTTTAAATTGAGAGAAATTTTATACATATCAATTATTAACATAAAGCAAATAAAAATAGTATTAAAATAAGTAATAGGAATGATTTTTAAATTTGTGCTTTTTGGTCAAAGTGATTCAGTCAAAAGTCAGCCCTGTCTTTTCTCTATAATATATATATATATTAGAAACCAGTCAACATTTAGACAATCACAATATAGATAGCAATCAACAATTTTAAATTGTTGCCTTGACAACAGTTTAAAATTGTTGATTGCTATGTATTTTTTGGGAGAGTCTAAGATGTTGACTGGTTTCTAATGGTTACTTATAAACCCATTTAGCCTTAAACATTAATACACTTTTTTTATATGTCAAAGCGTTGACCGGGAAGCGAACCCGGGTCGTGCTGCTTGAAAGGCAGCTATGCTAACCGCTAGGCCACTACCACTTGACTACAGCATTGCTACACTTGCATATGTAAATGATTTAGTTTTCAGGTTTATCCGTGTATGATTTTTATTATAAATGTACCGACATGTAGAGGCACTGAAACATAGATTTATAACAGTGCTAAAGTTAAATTTTATATAAATTTATAATAAATCAATGTTTTATTAAATATTGCAGGAAATTATATTAAACTCCGTTATACATTCTGTAAAGCATAAGTGTATAAAACCTTTTTATTAAAGTAATATGATATATTGTAATGTTTTTTGCACACATCTGTATAAGTAAAAGTGCATAAAAACAAGTCTAAAATGAAAGCATTTTGCTTTGAATAAAAATAATACTAAAAAAATTTTAATGTGCAGAATAATATTTAAAATATTTCAGAATATTAAAAATCTGCATAATTATATTTTTGTTTTTACTGTATAAACATTGTTTTCGTTAGCATCAATCTCAAGTATTCAAATAGCTCGAGGTTTTTAAACATTTTACCTTGTTATTCATTTCATAATTAAAGACTCGGGCGGAGACCTTTACATATGAAGAATTAAAAAGAGATTCAATATGCTAATACAATTATTACTTTTGAAAGTATTTTAACACCTAATTAAAATAATAACTTTTTTTAAAAACAGAATTCATAAAAAATTTTCAGTTGCAATACAAATAATTCTAATATTTGAATGAAAAAGTGCATTAAGAGAAAATTATATTGTTGAGTGTTTATAAGTTTAAAAACTACGCTCAATTTTTGTTGATATATGCTCAAACAAAAAGCTTTTATTATAAACTAAAAAACATTGGAAAGTATTTTATAATACAGTCAATACATTTATTCATATATATATAATATGAAAATAAGCAATCTCTTAATCCGTTATATTGCTGAAACACAAATATTAAGTAAGAGCAATTAATACTGTGGATTCAGAAGTTTTTTTTCGCCTCATCATCAGATGTTCAAATAGCGAATATTAATATTTACTTTACTTTAAAGCAAGGCACGATTACTTAAGATGTAATAAATATATATTACTTTTATTTTATTTTACAATTAAAAGCATTATTAATTTTAGATAGTAAACAGTTGAGCTCAGATTTATGGCGGGCATTATAAACCATATATTATTAACAGTAAAGTATTTAAACAGTTACCACAATTTCATAGAAAATGCTTATAAACTTAGGAGTATTAAACAAAATGAGCTTTATAAGAACTCAACCAAAATTAACAACTAAATACTTGTTTGATGATATATATAATCATTATCATCATCATTTTTAACCATTAAGGATCCACTGCAGAATAAAGGTCTCTGCAAGTTTAATTCACTTTCTACGACCTCTTACCTCACTTCTCCGCATTATCCCAACATAATTTCTTATATCATCGATCTATCTCATATCTGGTCATTTTCTAGGTTTTTACAATCTCTTTGTAATTTCAATTGTCCAACCCAACTTACTTCAGACTCAATTCTTCAATGATGTCAATAACACCTATTTGTTCTCTCACGCATATATTTTATAATTGATCTTTTTTTATTATTCCTTACATACATCTTTTCATATTTCATTGCAAAGTCAGAAATCTTTGTTTTATTCTCCTGTTAAAATTTCGAGTTACAGATTTCTAAGAATTCATAAAACACATTTATTAAAAATCATTTTCAAACACATAAGCATATTTCCTTTTAATATTAAGTTGTTTCTACCAAGAGGATTCCAACTTAATCCTATGATGAATTTCATCCATTATATTTCCATATGTAGTAATAATCTGACCAAGATATTTGTAATTGATAAAAAAATTATCTTTATCAACATATTTTATTTTTATTATTTTTTGAGAAAATACATTATACATTACTTTAGTCTTTTTAACACTTAACTTTAGTCCTATTTTCTTCCTTTCATCAATAACTATTGCAACATTTTCTGAAGTTCTGAAGCATTACTTGCAAAAGCAAATATATCATCAGCACAATCTAGATGAGTTAAATAAACTCCATTTATTTTTATTCTCTTAGCTTCCTTTTTTAAACTACTAAATACTTCTGGTAAAACTGCTGTAAAAAGGGTTGGAAATATGGATTCACCTTGTACACTCTTCTTAATGATAATCTTTTAATATCATTGTGTAAACTAATTGTTACTTGATGAACCAACACTTTAATCACTAAAGAAACGTTTATAGATTAATGCTTTTTTCATAATCTACAAATCCAAATCATAATAGCAACCCATAATCACTGGTCATTTCTATACCTACTCTCAACATTTGATTACAATCCACTGTAGAAAAATTACTTTTAAATCTAGTTTGTTCTTTTGATTGAATAAAATTCAAAGGTTACCGTAGATGAGTCGTCATGCTTGGTAAAAAAAAATTGTACAGAGCTGATAAAAGATTAATGGGTCTATAACTTCTAACATCTTCCTTATCACCTTTTTTAAACATTAATATTAATTCTGCATACTTCCAATCATCTGGTACATTTTTATTATTTGACATTTGATATATAACTTTGCCAAAAAAAATTATATCTCTTCACCTTTTTTTTAAGATATCAATAACAATTCCATTACTACCTGGAACTTTTTCCTTTTTCATAGATTTAATTGTATCTCTCATTTCTTCATTTAAACTTTTGAGCAATTCAGAATATATAATAATTTTAGAATATATTATTTCTTCTTTTTTATTTCTATGTGGTCCATGATAAAACCCTTCTACACATTTCATATCGCCATATTTCTTTTTAGTAATAGTTCCATCTTAATTCTTTATTGAAAAATTAAGTTTCTTACTGTTGTTTACATTTTTGAAAGTTTTATTATCTTCTGTAGCTTTTTTTACTAATTCTTAATTATATTTTCTTATAATATTAATAACTCTTTTTGACACCATTTTACAAAATTATAGATATTCGATCTTCCTTAATCCATCATTTTTTTATAGTTTATATTTCTTCCTTTCTTTATAAACTATCTTTTCTCAGTAGAAATTTGTGTGGTCAATTGCTGCTTTTTTGACCTAGCTATTATATTTAAAAGTGTATCTGTATTTTCTTATTGATTTGTTAAAATTTGAAAACAATTTGCAAGTTCTAATTTAAATTCATCAGAATTGTTTCTTAATGTTAGAAATATCAATTGTGAATATGGTCTTTCATAATAATTTTGTCTCTCTAGCTTTGCATTAACATATATTTTGCACCTTGCTAATCAGTGATCACTTCTTAAGTTGAATTTATTAGAAACATTACAATCTTGAAGTACATATTTTCTGTTGGTCAAAATATACCATTTTTATTATACTTCCATATCTATTTCCATCTAAGATTTTTCTCAAAGAAAATATTCATAATATAAAATTATTGTTTCTCTTCAAACTCCACAAGTCTGTATCCTCTCTTAATTCTTTTGGCACAATCAAATTTCCCCACAGTACTTTCATCTTTCAATCGTTTTCCAACTCTAGCAATAAAGTCTCCCATAACAATTTTAAAATATTAATTTGAGTTCATCAAAAGCCTTTTATATTTTTATATAAAAATCTTGTATTTTTTCATCACAATAAGAACTAATTTGGACATAAACCTGAACAATCTGTATTTCATATTGACTATTTTATTAAATAATTATGTTTGCTATATGGAAACTTCTCATTTTATTTAATATTAACTTAAAATTAATAGGTGAAAAACTGAGGGAAATAAACATTTTGATAAGCCCCATATTGTGAATGCTGAACTACTTCAAGTTGAATCTCAATCCTCATCTTGCACTGAGTCATGTTATTGTTTGAGATCTAACAATTTTTCTTTCAAACGTTAATCTTGATAATGGCAGTTGCTAGACCATCAAAATATCGGATTGTAATGCAAAATAATACACGGTTTTATCCCAAAAATTATATATATATAATTATAATTGAAATAATATTTTTAACGGTTTACAAACAATTACAAACAATCTTTAAATCCACAGAAGTACTTTCGGTTACTTTCTAACCTGCCTCAACTGCCATTAAATTCAAAAACTAAAAGTAACCGAAAGTACTTCTGTGGATTTAAAGATTGTTTGTAATTGTTTGTAAACCGTTAAAAATATTATTTCAATTATAATTACAATATTGTTTTTAATTAACGGATATTTTATTTATTATATATATATATCATACTTTCTTCACCATTTACACATCAACAACAGAACTTCATTGATAAAATGTGAACTTTATTGATCAAATGTGGTATGCTAGGTATTTCAAAAAGTATGTATAATCTGATAAAAATAATATATAATAAATAAAACACTGGAATAAACTATACAATATTCAAAGTATTAATGTATAAATATAAATAATAGGTATGATTGCCATCAGGAACGGAATTTTACAGTTGTAGCTATTACTTATTTTTATGTTTTGGAATTTCGACAACTGTACTTAGTCCCATGTTTGTTAATTATATATTATTTTAACTGAATTATATATATATATATATATATATATATATATAATTCAGTCTAAAATATATATATATATATTTAGTACTGTAATAAATAAATTTATTTGAATTATTAATATATATATAAAAATTATAACTTTTTGGGCTGTACCGTGTATTGTTTTCCATTAAACACCGATATTTCGATGGACCAGCAACCGCCATTATCAAGGTTAATCTTTGAAAGAAAATCCGTTAGATCTTAAAAAATAACATGACTGTGTGTGAGATGAGAAATGAGATTCAAGTTCAGCATTCACGATATGAGGCTTAACAAAATGTTTATTTCTCTCAGTATTTTTATCTATTAATTTTAAGTTAATATTAGATAAAATTATAGGTTTCCACATAGCTGGAATATGTTGTGATTCATCAGCCCTATTTAAACCAGTAGGTCTCTTTAATATTTCAATTGACTCTCTCATGGTTCTTAAATCATATCTTGCCAAATTAGCAAGTATTTTTGTTTTGTCAAAATTAGGTTTGTGACCAGTTTTTAAATAATGAGAAGTAAAAACTGATGTGCTAATTTTTTGATGAAAAGCATTTCTATGTTCCTTAATTCTGACATTAATTCATCTATTAGATTGGCCCACATAGCCTCTTGAGCACTGAAAACATGGAATTTCATAAACTCCTTCGTGTTCCAAAAATATTCTGTCTTTAGGTTTATACAAAAAATCACCATTTTTTTTGCCAGTAGAAAAAGTACTCTTTATATTAAAACAAGATAGTCTTCTACTGATTTTATCAGCAACCCCCCCCCCTAATGTAAGGCAAAATTACTCTATTAAAAGAGGAATTGTCAATTCTATCCTCTTTTTTTTTAGTATTAATGTTATATAAAGCCCTACAAATGATGTTTTTATTATAATTATTAGAGAGCAGAATACTTTTTGTAAGTTCTATTTCTTGAGAAAGATATTCTTTATCAGATAAATTATAAGCTCTAGTGAAAAGATTTTTAGCTACAGAAAAAAAAATTGTGCAGATGATGATAAGAATTAAAATTAAGATATCTGTTTGTATAAGTAGATTGTCTGTAAACTGATATTGACAATGTTTCATCACATTTTCTTACAATTAAAACATCTAGAAAAGAAAGTGATCTGTTATTTTCCACTTCCATAGTAAATTTAATATTTGGATGCCAATTATTTATAAAAGCAAGAAAAAAATTTAAAGAATCAATTCCATGAGGCCATATAACAAAAGTATCATCTACATATCTAAGCCAAATAGAAGGTTTTTTAGTAGCTGCACATAATACTTGACTTTCAAAAGTGTCCATGAAAAGATCAGCAATGACAGGTGACAGTGGGGATCCCATAGAAAGTCCTTTAATTTGTTTAAATATTTGATAAAAATGAAAATATTAATGTCTATATTACTGATATGTTGAATGTTGGTTATGGAAGGAATATTATTTATAATACAATTACAAAATATAATTAAAATAAAAGTAATAATAAAAAAAATATTAAATAAATTAAAAAGTGATAAATGGATTTCTATTTCTTTTATATCTAATCACCAAGTTAAATTAATTAATGAACTATATAGTGGTTTGTGTAGGATTTCTTTTTTCTCTTCAAATAATATAAATGATATGATAAAGAATTCTAAAACCAAGATTTCTAAGTTTGAATTAAGTTCTGTTATATATATGTTGAAATGTGGTTGTGAATGAAATATATAGGGGAATCAAAATGTACATTACAAAAATGATATAATGATCATAAGACATTATATAAATGTGTACAGAAAGAAAATATATCTTCAGTAAACATGAATACTCCATCAATTATTTTTGATCATAATAAAGCATGTAATTATGATTTTAAATTTAATAATAGAGATGTAAAAATTATTCAAATTGAAAGATGTAATGAAAAATGTAAAATTAAGGAGGCAATGATGATATCTAGGAATAGAGGTGGTTTAATGAATAGACAATCAGCTAATATAAAAACAACAGAATTGTGGGAAATTTGAATGGATTGAATGATGGGTAATGCAAGTTTTTATTTTCTGTACATTTGTATTAACAGTTGATAAAGATTGTCAGTGAAGCAATTGAAAGTACTTCTGGTAAAGAATATATTATTTAATTTTGAATATTGTGTTAAATAAATTTGTTTGAATTATTATTATATGATTTAAAATACAGACATTTAATGGTTATATATATATATATATATATATAACCATTAAATGTCTGTATTTTATATATATATATATATATATATATATATATATATATTATCCTAAATATATATTTAAATGTAGACTACAGATAATTCATGGCATAATGAATGACTTTTTGAATTACTTATTTCATTATAGCAGACCATACTATATTTCATTTATTATACAATTTAGTTATCAATATATTTGCTTCTTAATTATTATTTGTGCTTTCAATTTTATTTTTATTAAATATTCAATATTATTTCTTTTTTTAATATAAGTGTATTATCTATATTGAACCTAATGTAATTAGAAAAGATTTGAAGTCAGACTTTCAAGCTTCCTACATAAAGTGGAGAGCTGTATGGAACTTGAAAGTCTGAGTTCAAATCCTTTCTAATTATATTATTTGTTTTGTTTTTAAGTCAGTAAACATTTAAATTGAAAAATGTTATATTTTTTATTATTTTTATTTAATATCATTTTATCATAATTAATTGTTACTTTATATTAGTTATCTATTCTATTGATATTTTTAGTTATATGTTAATTCATCAACCATGATTTAGAAATATTTCAAAGAACTATATAATTTATTGCACCATATTTTTCTTTTATATTTTTATTAATTGTTGACTGAGTTTTCGTCTCAATTTTTAATTTATTTTTTTATTAAGTAATGTATATAGGCTGTACTTTGAAACTATTTAATATTTTCATTTTTTCATCATTAAATTTTATATTAATTCACTTAATAATAAATTTACTTTTATTAGTATTATTATCATTGTTTAATATCTTAAACATTTTTTTAACATTTTCAATTAACGTCTCCTTGCTTTGGTGGCGTAGCGGTTAGCATAGCTGTCTTCCAAGCAGCTGTTCCTGGTTCGCTTCCCAGTCAACGCTTTGACATATAAAAAAACTTCTACTTACATGTTTTTACTGAAGTTAAATTAGTCATTATTTTAATATCTTTGCTTTTAAGAATATTTATTTAGAATTTTTTTATTTTATCCTCGGAAATTTTTCAATATTTTTTTTTTTGCACTTAATTTAATTAATCTTCTTGCAATTTATATTTTGTTTTGTTATTCAATTTGTTAATTAATTTCATTTTTGTTTATTTATTCTTTAATTATTTTTATTTCAACAATATTTTTTTATATTTACTTTAAAATCTATTATTTAGAATAAAATTTAGATAAATTATAGTTTTCAGATATTCTTTTAAAAATACATATAATTAGATTTTTTTTATTAGCCTGAATTTAAATTTAATTAAATTATTTAAAAATCGAATTAATGTTTTTCATATAAAATTTGTTTAATTTAGACTCTAAGAAAAATATTCTCATATGAATGTTTATTATAAGTATGATTCAAAAATATTGTGATATCCATATTTCTCATATCTATTTTAATATATATCCAAGAAAATCTTTTAAATATTGTCCCTTCTTTTTTCTCTCTCTCTCTCTTTATAAACTTAAGTTAGATTCTGCAATATTTATATATGAAATAATACACCACTTTTATTTTTTAAACTTTATTTTTACTGAACAAATTCACATGAATAATTTGAATTCATATTATAGTCATGTATTAATATTTTGATGCCTCCATTCAAGCTTTATCAAAGCATATATTTTATAAATATTTTAGAAATATGTGTGAAATATATATAAACAACTTAAAATGCACCTAAGATACATATGCATAAATATACAAAATATATTTTTAAAATTTAATTTTTTGGGGTAAATTTTAAATAAAGGAAACATCTTAATAATCAAAAGTATTTTAAATTTTATTTTTCAAAACGCAATTTTTGTCAAACATGCATATTGTAACGTTCATCTCATTTTTAACAATATTTTAATTAGATTTTAATGCTACAATAACTAAATCTTATTATTTTCTATTCCAATAAGCTCTATTTACATTTAAACAAATTAGAGATAAATTTAACTTTATCAATATAAAGTTTTTTTCTAAAAATTCTTTCAATGTACATTTACATTTTCATTCTATTCTTATAATTATTATTATTGTTGTTGCTATTTTTGTTATATCATTACTGTTGTTGTTTTTGTTATTATTATGTTTTAAAAGACTTTATTAATCAAATATTACATATTTTCTCTGCATACATAAGATAACAATAGGACTTTTATTAATTTTACACCAAATGATATGTGCAATTTACATTCAATCATATGTTGAATTACATATAATTACATAATTTACGTTAAGATAAAAACAATATAATATTTAATAATACTTTTTATAATTAAACATCTCATAGTAGGGGGGTCTCAGAAGCTGTCAGAGTAAGAACCAAGTATCATTATCAGTATAAATATTGTGTATAGAAATCTTTGAAACTCCTTCCCTGATTGGCCCTAACTTAATTCGGAAAAAAAATTAGTGCCTTTTAGGATTATTGTTATATATAAATTATGCATCTGGTGCACAAAATTGCATATAGAAAAAATTTGGAAATTCTAATATCAGAAAGTCCTTTGAAAAAGTTTAAAATATGGATTTATGTTACTAGATTTTAGAATTCTGAACCCATATTTTCAAAAGATTGACTAGGTGTGATTGGGTCTCTGTATGACTATGACAAAGCCAATATTGAGAATCTCCATTCACACAGTACTCTTTGTATTTATAAAAATGTAAAGTGGGTAATGGCTGTAAATTTAATTTTATTAACCGAGAGCTAAGAGTCAGTAAAGGAATGACTTACATACTACAGATGGTGACTTGCTTGTTGTAGTTGTTTTAGATAGAATTTTCAAATTTGGAGAAAATTTTGCTCATGAGAATATTAATAGGCATGGAAATTTAAAAATCTTATACTGAGTATAGATCAAAACCAATTTGTTATAGAGGTCATTGTAGTTGTTTGATCAAGGTAGAAACTATTTTCCTTTTCCAAAATAATTTTATGTACATTGTATATACAGTAAGATAAAAAAGCTTTTGTAATATTTAATTATTGATATTCTTGTCATTATTAGTAAATGAAATAGTGATACTTTTGCATAGAGAAATTATATATTTTTTTATTTTTGAGTTACTTATATGAAAAGAAAAGAAACCTAAAAAATAATTAGATATTCTTTCAAAGTAATGTGTTTATCTTTTCCCTGTATAAACAAACCAAGATAATGGTATTATCATGTTAAGTTATAATTTTTATTTGTATGTATATTTAAGATATCTATATATTTTATGACTTGTATGTTTCTTTTATTTCTGGTATATATATTCCAAGTAATTTTTAATGCATCTTAATAAAGAGTATATATATTTGATAAAAAATATGGCACTAAGAAAAGATCTTTGAGATATTGAGTAATGAGGTTTAAAAGCAGTTGAATACCTTCCATTATGTGTTAAATTAATCTCCAATTTATTAATAAATTAATGATGTACAAAATTGATTTGGATACTTTTTGTATCTGCCAATATATCGATGAGAAAGTTACCTGGGATCATATCAAAAACAGATTTTATATGTAGTTGAACTAATGGACTGTATTTTTGTATTTTTCTCCATATTTTCATTATAATCTTAAATAGAAAGCTAGCTTGATCTATTGGTAAATCTTTTTTTTTACAAATTGTATCTTTAATAATGTAGATAAAATGCATAGTTGTATTTTAACTTTCACCATTGATTCTAAAATTTTTATTCTCAATTGACTCATTGATGTAGAATGTAAGTTATATTGGACAAACAGTATTGGATATAGACCATGAATATGGTGTATTGCTTTAGATAAATTAAAAGTAGTTTAAATTGGCTTAAGTATGCATAAGCAAATAGTGAAATACTAGGTACAACCGGATGACATGAGATTAGTATTGGTGAAATATTTTGTGTGAATTCATATAGTGTAAAAATCATCTCATTATTTGATGTTCCAATATAATGAGGAGTTGGGCAAAAGTTTTTTTATTTATTTTGCAATTTGTTTTTGTAGTGTAAATAGTTTGATTTTGACATGGTGTATCCAAAGATGATATTATCTGAATTTTAATTGTAGCAGATCCCTATAGATATAGTTAACCAATACCTAGACTATACAATAGGTTTATTCAAATATATAGATATATATGTTTTTCAGTTGCAAAATATTGTATTAGAGATACATAGATAAATTTTCAAGCATTTCTTAGGGTAATAACTCTGAGGTATTCATTTTGTATATATCTTGTTACAATTATTCTTTTGTGTAATTCATCAGCTAATTGCAAACACTTAGATGGTTTGATCTGAGTAATATTATCAATAATATCGTAAGTTATATTTATGAAAGCACTCCAATTTTAAGCAGGATCCATTACTAGATCTTGGTATTTTAAATAATAGTAGGTATATATCATAGAAAAGGAACTCAGGGATTCAACTTGGAGCTTCTTATTATTCTACTATTAAAAAATATCATTCCATAAGTAAATCAATTTGCACTGATACCATTAAAGCTAAATGATCTGAAAAAGAGAAATTTATAAGAGAAGGCTTGATATTACAATGACACATTGTGTGTAAAAGATAGTTCTATTTCATGAGTGTCATCCATTATTAAATAAAATTGGTGTCATTATGTGATAGGGTTTAGCACTCAGTAGCAAAAAGTTTAGTGTATGAATCCATTTTGTGGTAAACATATTATATCACATTAAAATCTCCTATTTTTAATACCAGATGAGCTAAGAAAAGAAAATAGAATTTAATGTTAGCATAGCCTACTTATTGCAGTTTGCCATGAGATTACATATACAAAAACAACAGTGGATACTATGACATGAAGTTGTAAAGTAATTGTTAAGATATAACTGTCAATATGTTAGATGGAAATCAAAAATAACATTTTTTTCTTATGTAGGCATGCTCCTGTATCTAAATATCTCATGTGGAGACAACTTTTGTATTAATTTATCAAATGATGTCTTCATGTAAGATTGTAATGCAATAAAGTGCAGTTGATGTATCTGTCAAGTTTTATAATGGCTCAAATGTTGGAACAATATAAATTTCTGTTGTTTTTTTTAGAAACAGTTGTAATGCTTGAAACTGTTTACATGCAAGTTTCTATGATAAAAATACAAGTTTATGAGTTGCTTAATTAAAGTGTCAAATTTACCATATCCCAAGAGAGCATGGTGAGTGAAGTCCAAAGGCAAAACATAATTTGTTTGGATTGTTTATTCAGAATTCATTTGTAATGATTGGTAATTTAAAATCTACAAGTTCTGAAACTTTTGTGTGATGCAGTAAAATGTAAACATCTTCATTTGTGATAAAATTAGTAGTGCATGCTTCAACATGATAGCTTGCTAGTGCACAAAGTCTTGAGTGTGAAACATTTTTACTTAAATTCAGCACAATTCAGCTTATCCATTAACAATATTAGTTCAATCTCACTCTGTGTGATTTCCTTTTTCTTCTTTTGAATCAAAAAATGTCTGTTTGTTTTTGCAAACTTAGTAACTTTGAAGAATAAATAATGAATGTTCTAAAAGGCATCACACGAAGTCTTTCCAGACTACTTTGAAAAGTTTTAAACATGTTTAAGCCAGTAAAATGAATTAAATAAACTATATCATGAAAAAAATTTCATTTTCAACACCTATGTATAAGTATACAAGTTTTTAATTAATCCTTTTTCATATAAAAATCTTTATTCTTTGTACAATACTTACATAACACTCATCAACATCAACAGTTTCAATTGCCCCTGCAATCTTCTTCAGAAATATAAAATATATACACATATACATAAATATACAAATCCCATAAACTATATATAGATTATATACAAATTATATAACCCTTATAAAAACCCTTACAGATCTACACAAACATACCTATAACTTGCATATATCCTCAAATACATGAATACTAATAAAATAAAACTTTCTAACACTTTAATTTTAATCTAAGAATAAATTAATTAATTAAGGCAATGCAATAAAGGAACAAATTAAGATTACACAAGTTTTTATTACAAAATTCTGGTTATTTTTGGGTCTCCACATTGTATATAATTTTAAAAGAGATATACAGGAATGCCTTATTTATAATAATCCCACTAACTGCTGATGGAATTCTTGAGAATAAAGAGCAACTTAGATTGCAAGTATTTAAATGTATCTAATTGTGAATTACTGCATATTTTTGTCTCAAGAAGACAGAGTATATGTGGTTTAATATATTATACAATTTAATGAGGTTGTAGGTTTTTTCCACAGAATTCAGATCACAGATACTTAGAATATTAATTTTAATTTGCATATTAATTTATTTACTAAACTGAAAAAAACTTATCAAGTTAATTAAGATAAATTAAATATTTGAAAACCAGCCACTCTTCACAAATCTGAAACTTAATTGTAAATATAGGGGATTTGAACTCAGAATTAATATAAAACTGAGCATTGTTTATATATGTGTGTGGGGGGAGATGATAATCTCGGCCAACTGATGAATGCTGGTTTAGCATGAAATATGTATATTGGTGATTATTTATCTTTTCTACATGTGGGTGGTCATGTGTTTAAGTTGTATGAGATAGTATGGATATTTGGTGGGTGCTGAAAGTTTGAGTTCAAATCCTTTATATTTCTAAGATAAATTAATAAATAAACAAAAAAGAAAATAACCTAACTAATTGTAAGAGTCTAGATTAACTATCACATGATGTCTGTCATTATTACTGTTTTACTATCCTTTTTACAAAGCAGTTAATTGTTTCTAATGGCAGTTCTGAGACCCCATCTGAAATCATGCTGCATTGAAAGCTATCATAATATTCTGGATTTACTTCATCAATTGCAGATATATTTTCACTAGTTAATAATTCTTTATCTATATCTTGTGTATGCATTATTGTAGTTTTCATTATAATTTCTTTGCTAAGAGAGATCATCTTATTTTCATTATCATTTTTTTCATATATTTATACTCAGGATGACTTGATTTTTATTTGGTAAACTAGTGTTCATTTTTGTATGATTTATATTTGTTGTATCCACAATTTCAGCTGATGTTTTATTAAATAAAGTGGTTTATAAAAATGGTTTTATTTGATTATCATTTGTATTTACATATTGAATTTTTTGACTTATATTTTTTAGCAAATTGTCACATTCTTGATTAACTTATATATTAATATCAATATTATCTTCTTCAATCAAGATTTTCTGCTGCAAGTTAGTATTTTCTTTTTCCATTAGGTATGAGTTTGCTATATTAAATCAATTATTTACAATTGTATGGGAGTGCGACATTAATGTAATGATGTCACTGTCAGATACATTGCTAACAATAAAGTTTGATGCATACAGTGATTATACATCCACCTTCCTTACAGTAAAAGCATTGAGGATTAAAATGTCAAACTATTAACAGAAGTATGCCATCTTGATATATTATTTGTGTTGAAATATTATTATGATTTATGCATTTATGCAATCTCAGTCTGAATTTGTATGCATTATCATAAAGTGGAACTTTTGCATTCTTTTGTTAGGTTTCCTGGAAACCTATTACTACTCAAATAGTTATGTAAGTTTAGTTAACCATGTAATTCAAGTTGCATTTTTTAATAAATATGTAATATAGTTTTTTCTATATTCATTTACTTTGAAAAGAACATAATTATGAGGGTTTGAATTTCCCTCCTAAATATATATATATATATATATATATATATATTTAGGTATTATATATATATATATATATATATATATATATAATACCTATTTTATTATGATTATTATTACGACTACTATTATATTTAGATGGTGAATTTATTACACAAATTATGTTATATATGTATACTGATTAAACATTGTTATTAATTAAATTTTATAGTATTAATATAATCTGCATTTTCATTAATTATATTCAGCCAACATGCATAATTTCATATATATATTACTTAAACATTTAATTTTTTTGATTACTAATCCTAAGTAAAATACTTTATTATTATTATTTTTTAAATTTTATTTCTATAAACATTTTTATTTAAGCATCTTATCACGTTTCTTACTTATTATAATTATTTTATTAATCCTGAAACTTATATAAATTGATTATGTTGACATTTTTTAATTTTTTTATTTCATTTATTTTACTAATGTTATGAAGATTATAAATTGTAACAATAAGATAATTAATAATAACTGTCTCTTTTTTATTATTTCAATTTCATTTTTTAATAATTTATTGTTTGAATATATTTTAATTGTTCTAATTACATGAATTATAATTATAATTTTTTAAAAATTATTTTATCCATGTCTAGGCAGCAATTTGTTAATATTCATAAAAAATATTTTTTTGTCTCTGTATATATATACATAAACATTAAGCGCTAAAGCTAAACTAATCAATTAAATAATCAAAATTATCTCAAATTCAAAACTAAGCCAGACTAGCCAAAGAAATAAACTCTAAAACACAACTAGTGGTTTCAGTGCTACAGGCAGACTTTTCAAGTATAAAAATAAACTCTAAAATATAACTTATTTTCATTGCTATAAGCACATTTTTCAAGTGTTACACTTGAGAAGTCTGCTTATAACAGTAAAACTATTGGTTGTGTTTTATAGTTTATTTTTTGGGATAGTTTGTTATAGTTTTGAATTTGGGGTAGTTTTGTTTATATATATATGATTTTATATTATTAGTATTTTTGGGATATTTCGTGTGATAAAATAGCTAAATAGTTAACGTTTTGGTGCAATAACAAGTACCTTCCTCAAACCGTTCTCTTTATCAAATCATAGGAATGTGTGTGAGATTTAAAATCGTTTTTATCTTTTTGTTTCTCCTCATACTTAAATTCTATTGTTTGAGAATTTTAAATTGTATTTTGTCTTCCAATAGCTTCTTCCAAATGTTATTAATCTTCTTTAATTCACACCTTTCATTTATGCTTTTGGACCTTTTAAAAATCTCAATAGCTTCTCTTAGCAATTTCTGGTCATATTGTTCAATTTTTGCTAGAATATTTGTTTTATCAAAATTAATATCATGATTAGTTAATTTTATATGAGAATAAATAGATGATGAATTTAAAACAAATATTATAGCAAAAATTGAACAATATGATAAGAGATTGCTAAGAGAAGCTATAGATATTTTTAAAAGATCCAAGAGCATAAATAAAAGGTGTGAATTAAAGAAGATTAACAACATTTGGAAGAAGCTATTGGAAGACAAAATAAAATTTAAAACTTCTCAACAATAGAATTTAAGTATGAGAAGAAACAAAAGATAAAAATGATTTTAAATCTCACATGCATTCCTATGATTTGAGAAAGAGAATGCTTTGAGGAAGGTACTTGTTATTGTACTGAAACATCTGCTATTTAGCTATTTTACCACACGGAATATCCCAAAAATAATAATATGAAATCATCATTTATCCGTGAAAATATTAGAATTAACACACACACAAACATATATATATATATATGTGTGTGTGCGTGTGTGTGTGCTTCAGAAAGAACTCTGCTATTAACTGAAAGAACATTTGATTTCTCTTTGACATTTTTAAAAATAGGAAACAGACAAATTCCTAATATCCACTTCATATGTTCTTATCATCATAACTACTATTATGATGTGATTATTCATATCAAAGCCAAACTTGGATAGGTGATTCATAAACACACGTATGCAAATATTGTAGGTTTATTAGATTTTTACAACTCAATTTAATGCATAGAAACATCAAAGATTTTATTTTCAATTTACTAGTGAAACATACATTGTGTAAATGTATATATGTGTAAATATTTTTAGATATTTATAATAGTGGCATAACAAAATAAATTATGATGATTATTTCCGGAAGAATCTAAAGAAATCAATTTAGGCATCAGTTGTTTATCAAAAGTAGATTATAAAAAATCCTATGATTATAAGCCTAAACTGTCCTTTAATGATGATCATTTATTAACGACTTTCAACTACAGATTATTTTTTAAGAAAAAAAAATTATAAAAATTAAAAGAAAAATTTTCTAAAGTAAAGTGGAATATTATTGAATTTTGTGAAATTAGAGGCTTATTATATAATTGATTTAAAAACGAATCTGTATTTTGCTGTAAAGCCATAAGCATAAATGAAGTACAATTCATTATAAATAATTGAAAGAACAACATTGTGGAGATTAATGATATATCAAATAAAATTTTAAGATTAATTATTTAACTTGATAAAAGATACCAAATACTGATAATTGAAATGTATGTCCCAATAATTCTCAGAATAATATAGACAATTTTTTATAGAGGTATAAAATGTTTTTGATTTCACAAAATGATAACTTAACATTGGTATGAAATACGTTATTGAAAGAATTGTTAAAGAATTCAAAAATAAAAGCACATTTTAATAACTGAAATACAGGCTTATTATATCCCTGTATTAATATATGTAATATATAGCGTATATGAGCACAGACTTTCTCAGTACCCACCACATTTCACTCTATGTCATAAAACTGATACACTTGAACACATGTCGAAAAGATAAATAATCACCAATTTTTTCGACATATATGTATTCAAGTGTATCAGAGTTATGAGATATATCGGAGTGTTGTGGGTAGTGTAAAAGCACATTTTGTAAATTTGCTTGTAATTTTAAAATGAGAGAAGTCTCAAATTTGTAAAATTTTTATAAATATATATGTATATATAATTTGAGAGAAAATACTTAATACAAGTAGGCATGAAAATGTCCAAATGAAGTATAGCAGAATTGGATGATACGATGATTAGTAGAAAATATGTATTTCAGCATTATAATTTTCTTAACAGATTTAACACAAATATTTTCATTTCTAGTCTTAACTTTTTTTAAAGTTGTTTACAGAATGCTCTTTATTAATTTTTATATGAGAACAAATCGAAATTCTTTGATACTATAATTTTTTATCATAACACATTTATATTAAGAGACATATAATCTTTTGATGATATTCATATATTCTTATTTTACTTTATATTGTGTGACGTTGATGCTGTAATATTGAAATATTTTGATGTTATTTTTATAATTGAAATCTATGTATTTTTTATATTATTTATTTTGTAACTTTATATTAGTGTTGTGATCTAATTCAAAATCATAACATTGTATTATTATTGCTATATTATATGATATTCACTAGTGTGCATATATATTTAGTTTTCACTTTTTGATGATAAAGCTGTTTTATGTAGTTCAAAAGAAAAAATATTTTCAAGCAAGAAAGCTGAAGATCTGTAATTTTTTATTAGGATAAGTTTGTTTATGTTTTTCTTTTATTCTTTTTATATGAAGTCTGACAGTTAATGTGACTGTTTGTTTTATAGATGGTGCTATATTTTTGTACTTAAAATCATTTTTCTATCAATAGTGGTATTTCCATAGGTTTTTTAGAATGTCAAAACCACAAACTAATGATTTTGAAAAGCTCAATTCTTTTCAGAAAATCAGCAACGTTGAAAGTGTATTTAGTTCAGTCTCCATATATTTAGTCCTGCCTCAATATATTTGATGACTTTGATCATTATTCTAATCTAGCTTCCAGAGCATTTGTGAGATTGCTTTGAAAAACGTTTTGAAATAAAAAAGAGATTTAATTTTTTTCATAGTTTATTAAATAAGTATTATTTTTACACAATAAATATAATAAGTATTTACAACCAAAAGAATACTCTTGGAATTTATTCGTATATGTTTTATTTATAAAAATAGAAGTTATTAAATTTTATTATAAAGTTAACAAAAAAACTTTGTTAAATAAGATGACCATATCTTGTGAGACTGATTGTGTAGCATTATTATCAACCTAATATTTTGATTTGAGATATTTGAGAAATTATAAAGCAATTTTAATATTTTAAATCAGCCTTCTACATATTTATCAGAGATTAACATTTATTCATTCATATTTTAGAAATAAATTGTGAGTCACAGATTTCACTCAATTTTAAAAATCACTCAGACTGCACTCCTTCTTACTGTTAAATGATGAAAATGTCTTTTGTTTTTATTATAATCACATTATTTCAATATTTGCAAAATTCAAATATGATTTTTTAAATGTTTTTCATTTGTAATCAGTTTCCATGAAACTAATCTAATTTACTGAGTTTAAATATGGAGTAAATATTTATCTGTTAAAATCAAAGATTAAACATTAACAAAAATTACCACCAGGACTAGTAGTAGAAAATATTAACCTGTTAAAGGATTAAAAATTGAGTTTTTGTTTTTTATTAAAGTTGAACTGTACAGTATGATCAGCATTCAATTTTATATTCATTTTTACATTTATAATTTTGATTTTGTATCCCATTGTTTTCTGTTTAAATGATTGTTTTAGTTGGTAACTGTGGATTGGAGCTAGAAATATATGCATTTGAGTGTAAACTCCAACAAACAGATGATATTGGTCTTTTAGAACCCAATTATCTTTGTTATAGCAAATCTTACTTTAAATTATATATATATATTGAACCGTATTCGAATATGTGGATTCGAATCACCGGTCTATTAGGCAGAGAAGAACATACTCGGAGAGTATGTATGCCCAAACGATAGCTATAAAGTATATAACTAGCGTTACATTTCCAGGACATAGCTTTTTCTTGGCTGTTGAGTTCAACACCAAGTTCAAAGCACTTTTTTTGTTTGTGTATAAACACGGGCGCCAGCTGCTTATTCTAAAAGAATACTAAAAGAATAGACAATGCACTTTGAATAGTGACCACTAACTCAATGCCTAAATCCACGACTAGCTCAGTTGTTTGTAATCACTAATAGATTATACTTAATTAGTGGTTAAAAGACTTGATAAAAGGGAATTGATAAAAAGAATTGACCGACAAATAAAGTTTAATTTTAAAGATAATTTATTAACTAACATTTATTTACTAAATTTAAACATTTTTATAATTCTAATAAAACACACGCATATTTTAAATTAACATTTCTAGATAGTTTAAATATTCCTATAGATTTAATAACAGAACTAATAAATATTGATATAGTGATCACGCACATATTAACTCATGCACACACATAATAATGATAATAAAGGACTACATAGCATTTGAAATTTAATCACACACAAATCAATAGTTCATTTATGTATGATATCGAGTTCATATAATTAGACTCTTGGAGGATTCGCACGAATTAATGAAATGCAATGGCTATTACAGTTTAACGAAAATAAGCAAATGTTTTACTTAGGATTTTGAACATAGATTTAACACTTTCTTTTCTTCTTGTTTGTTGTTTCTTCCAGTATGAATGGTTCCAGTATGAATGCTTCCAGCCGGCTGGGAATTTTCCTTGACGAGTTTCCTTATTTTCACGATTATTACTATTGGAGACAAATAGATACTGACGGAGATATTCTAAGATGTTAAGCTGACATTATTTCACGGGCAGATCTGCTGTTTTCTCAGACATCTGGGCTGGAGATAAATGTGCGTTCCCAAGATCTTCTCAACACTGCATTTTGTTTGTTAACTGCTCAATTAATTTCTGAACTGCACTACTCAATTACTTGGTGAACTGATTCCTCAACTGATTGTCTGATAAAATATTCAGTATTTATACCAATGAAGTGTTTTCTTTTCAATATCCTCTGGCAAATATCTGTTGTCAGAATTCTTTATCAATTAATCCTTTGATAAATGTGTTTTGTAAGATTGCTTAATTAGTAATAGCCATGCAATAAAACGTGTTGTTTTATTTTATTAAAAGCCATTGCCGTGTTTTTAATGATAATCTTCTTTTATTTCACATACATTTTATTTATTTACAAATCACACATATATATGCACATATATTTTTAATACAATTTACTATTTAGTTTTAACATTATTTTTTATTTAATTAAACTTGAATGAAAAGAGATTTGTATGTTTAACTTTTTAAATTATATTTTTACGAATACTAATAAAACTATTTATTTCCTTTTGTAAACCTTTAGTTTCATTTCTCAAACCAAGACACCCTCTCCCCCCTTTTGATTAATTAATTGTAGCTTTTTATTTCAAAACTAACGCTAGAAAACTATTTGATGTTTATCCTTTTCTAAAACAAACTGTAATAAACTCTTCAACGTTTAATTTTATGTTTTTCTTTTATGAACGATTATTTTAATAATATAATTTTAGATAAAATTATATGTGCCTATATTAATATAGGTACAATATATATATATATGTTAAAACGAAGATTTGCACGGGATGGTAATTAACTATTACATACAGTCTTTCAATCTGCAGAAGTACTTTTTGGTTAACTCCTCAACCCTTCTCCACTGCCGTTAAATTCAAAAAACAAAATGGAAGCAAATGTCACCAACTCAAATCCCATGAATCCTGAATTTTAACATTAGCAGCTTATCTATTAATTATTTTCATTTTATATATTTATATGTTTTGTACCATTTTTTTTATTAATTTTAATTTTTGATGTTTTGTTTTTAGTTTTGTCTAATTTCTGAAATACTTATAAACTATGATGTCTTGATAAAAATTATATCAAAAATATACAGATGCAGGATATCATAAATTATAAAATTATTCAGGATTTAAGTCAATAAAAAACAGATTTAAAAAAAGAAAAAGGTATATATTTTATATAATAACATCTTATCCAATGTTATATTTCTCAATCACTTCAATCACAGTCTGATATGTATTTTAGAGTCATTGAATTGTTCTTACTTAATTGTTGTAAAAAGAATCAATCCACCATAAAACAAAGAAACCTTATTTGTATTCAGGCATCACTTATATAATATATTGTAGATTAAAGTTTGAATTTTTACTTTAGATGTCATATTTTTATAGTCTGATTACTAAGATTCCTAGAATGCAAGGCAGAACTATATACCTAATTTTCTCAAAAAACTCTGCATATCAAATCTATATATAAATATATTGTAATGGTCAGATTCATATGATTCATTAACATAGTGCAGAATTTGACCACCACACAGAATGGCAGTTATATATTGAGAAATAAAGTTAATAATCAAAAACACATGGTACGTCTAAAAAGGCGATATGAGGGTGGCAGTATATTAAAACTGTGAAACCGTGGATGAGTTTAGAACAACGGGCTGGTATTTGCCATAGGCCCAAAGAGGTAAGGTGTCACATAAGCATAATCAGGGGCAAGTGGTTCATGCCACAATTACTTCCTGACTGCATGATGGTCATCAAGCCCTATGGGAACATTTATTTGTCCGCTTGTGTAGGACAACTGGGATTAATTTAAATCATATAGAATCCAGAGTATCCAAGGCTTATAGTAGGTCATTGCATCTCTAAAATGTAACACATGTATAATTTACAGACTATTCTGTTAAGATTTAATATATTTTATAACTCAGTGCTACATCAACATTTAATAAAGAACGTTTTGACTCTCAAAGAAATGTGATTTACGGAATTATTACTTAAAATTTAATAAAATATAAAAGCAATATGTAAGATGGGTGAGTATTAATATCTAATATGTCAGCCATTTACTAAGTAGTAGATCCCTGCATTACAATAAATGAAGCACTGAATGTGTGTTGATTTATATGAAAATATTAAGTAATTTATAGAAGGAAATATTAATAAGAATTTGCAGGATATGCATCCACTGTTTTAAGCAATCATGGATTTGCATTTAGAAAATTATGGAGATTTCCGAGGTGACCAGCCAACAGGAGTATATAAAAAAATATATTAATAGGTTGCTAGACAAGATGGCAACCATCTTGATTAAAATATATATTTAAATTTGGCGAGGTCCAGTCAGAAATCTTATAAGCATGCTATAATTAGATAATAAAAATGTAAAATTTAGAAATACATACCCAAGACAATATAGAATTAGGCAAGCTAGATTATTAAAGAAATTTATAATATAAATTAATCATTAAATTCATCATTTTACAATTTAGAGTTTTATAAATTATATAGAGAGTGAGCTATAGCATGATTATTATTTAGAGTACTCTAGGACTTGGGTACAGGTACCTCTTTACATGAAGTTTTCATATTCAGTAGTCAGTAGCAAATTGTTCATGATTTCAGAAGTAGCAGTTCTTCCCAGCATTTAAGTTATTCATTTATTTTAACAGCAGCAGCAGCTTTCTAATTGTTTGGGCAGCAGATCTTCTTAGTTGACTTTGTGGAGGGCACATATGGAGGTTAGCGGCATATGATCGACCATCTCTGAGGGGAGAATAGTCCAGTTGCTTTCTACTCAAACATACTGTGGTAGATAAATTAATTTAAGATTTTAGAGACTCTCAACTGATCAAGAGCACAGCTAAAGTCATACTAAAAGTTCTGAGAAAATTCAAAATGTCCTCCTTCCTTTGATCTTATCTTTTCACTTTTGTTCAATTTTATTTTTGGATCCATTCATTTGCCCTGAGGAGAATCAATACATTCTTGTAAGTTTAATTTATATAGAAAGCTGCATTTCTATTGTTCAAGTTTATTTTTACCTTTATATTTTGTAATTAAAGATTTTAGGGAATTTTTCTTTTAATTAATCTAATATCACTCATCCACCGTTACTTTTAAAATTTCAAATACAAAAGGAGAATATACAATGATGTTATTTTTACTTAAATTACAATCAATTTCCAAAATTATTATTAAATATGGAAATTTAAACACACCAATAAATAACGCACTTTATAATTTAAAATAAATTGTTAAAATTATATATTTTTATATAACTAAAAGAGAAATACAAACTATATCATTTATTTTTATTTATTGCTTTAAATTTGTTATTGAAATGTGTGTGTGTTTATGGTGGATTTTACATATATTTATACATTTTTAATATTGCTACACAATTCGATACCAAAAAGTTTAAATTTGGGTAGGATAGGGTGGTAAATGAGAGACGATAGAAAAATGTGAAACTTAAGATTCGAATGCGAATCTTACTGTTTCAATATAATACACAAATTAGTAGAACTGCAAATAATGTAACAAAAAATTCAAACAAACATTCAATAGCAAACATTAAAATATCGCCATAAATTGTATACAATTTTACCATTTCATGCAAAGGGTTTTGAAAAAATGAGTTTATCCATGTTTGCACTGTGTATATAAGCCTTGATGGAATAGATTTTATTAAAATAAGATTACAAAATTAAAGTTTCAAATCACAATATCAAATAGATACATTTGTGGCATTTAAATAACAATGAATTTTCCAAGTTTTATGTCAGCTTTGACTATTTTTTATGGCAGTTAAACAAAGATGCTCAAATCTATAACACCACACTGGATGAAATAATGTGTAATTTTAAAATGCACTTTGAAAAATTGATATCGCTTTAATTTGCTGTATTATTTACAGTGTAATTAATTTGTTTATTATATATATATATATATATATATGTGTGTGTGTGTGTGTGTGTATGTTTATGTATTTCTGTGATTTGGCATAAATATACAAAAGACTATATACATTAAAGCAACCATATATAACAACTAAGTTTAAATTAAAGCTAGATATAATTTAATTCTATATATGTTGAATTAGTGCTAAAAAGAATAGTTGTTTACATTGCTGTATAGTTTCAATTAGGTGATTTGTTTTATGGAAAGTTAGATAAAGCTAGAACATTTTTGTTCGTAAGTTGTTACTACGCATTGATAAATAAACAGCTTTAAGTTATATTAGATACTTATTGTCGATATTGAGGATGGTTAATGCTTTGTATATTTTCATAATTAGCTTTATGCGTTGGCTATATTATATACATATAACTTTTTTCTGTAATAAAATAATAAATAAAGTAAACATAATTTTTTTCAAAAATTTTAATAAATATTAGGAAATAATTAAATTGTTATTTGTGACGTAGCTACAAAAATTGGCCCTAGGATATAAGTTTCAAAGGCTCTTTCCCCAAATTTCAAAATGCTAACAGTTTTATTGCCATTTATTTACCTTAAAATGTGTAATTATTTATGGCATAAAATAAATTAATAAAGTCAACATATCGTCTTAAATATGAAGTGGATTTAACTTATTCAATTATATTTTTTGACTGTTAGACCAAGTAATTTTTTTCTAAAATGTCAGGAGCAATATATCCAAAAAGTAAAAACCAAACAGTTATTTTTAATTTTATCTTTCAAATTATTTTTTTATTTACATCTTTGGTTAATTTGTAAATTTGTTCACATGTCATTGAACAAAATTATACTGGATAATAGAATTTGATTAATATAAGCCAGAAAATAAGTAGGTTACAGAATACATATTTACACACATCATACAATTAAACATATTTACCACTGAATTACGATCATGTGTATCACAAGTTTTATATTAATTTATATAAAAACGTGAAATTGATTCCTATGTTTGTTCTATATTATTTTTCATGATTTATATCCTTTCAGAAATCATTTTATCTTCTTTAAATCTTAAGTGCATGTACATTAAGACCAATGTATTTATCTACATATCTTGTTCAGCATTTTTTTTTATCTTTTTGACATATTGTTTCTATTTTTTAATAATAGAATTTGGATGACCTGTAAAATTATTATTACATACAAATGTAAGTCTGCTTTACCATAGAGAATAAAGAATGAATGGGCTCTCACAAATGTGGGGATAGTAGTCCTTGACATATGATTTTATGAAGTAGTTTATTATTGCTTTCTTGTAGAATATCACTGGGATCTTCATTCTAATTTTGTCAAGATATTGGCATTCAAAAAAAAATGTGTGATTGAATTTCAATCTCTTTGTAATGAAGAATACTCTCTGTGTGTTTGTTTTTCAATTTGTAGAAATACAATATAGATAGGACTTCAACATTTAGTTTTATTAAGGAGTCAAAATATTTTGTTTCTAGTGATCAGAATTTAAATTTGTGATATAGTTGTTTGTGTTGATGTTTAATATAAGTTTCCTTCATATTTTGGGGAGAGAGAGAGAATAATATGTTCACTTCCCAGTATATATACCAATTTGGGTGGTGGAGACAAGCAAAGTTTTGAATAGATAAGAGAGATATTAAAACATGTTGCCAATATGTTGTTAACAGGTGATATCTAAATTTTGGAAAAACTTAGAACATGATGAGATCATATTAAATGTTTTTTTTGTATTGTGAGTGTGCATATATTATGTAGTTCTAGTTCCTTGGAATAAGTATATTTTTCAAATACTTAATTGTGATGGATATTGTATGTTTGATCCAAAATAGTTTTCTACATGGTGAATAAATGTATCATATAATTTCCAACCTTCTTATTCACTTAACAATGCTATTTTTCACAACAAAACTTTACTCTTATAGTTTTGGCTGTTCTGCAATCATCATCATAGCTATAATATCCAAATATATAATCATATAATTAATGCATTATATTTTGATACATAATCAGAAACATATATCTAAGCTTGACCACTATAAATAATCATTTTCCATTTTGTTATTCTACTCTTACTAATTTTATTTTTTTATTTATAGCATTTTATTATTAAATTATTCTAAATCAATAATTTTATTATAATTTTAAAACATTTATCTTTAAACACTACTATTTAATCTACCATTTTATTATTATCTTTTTAGTTATGTTTTTAATTACTTCTAAACTTTTTTTATTTTTATCATATATTTAAATATTAACTTTTTACATTATAAATTACCCTTTTTATTACATTACTAAATACTTACATTTTTATAATCCTATTTCCAAAAACCAACCTACAGATTTTCAAATTTTTGATATTTCCTTAACATCTCCCTATATCATCATTTCCTTCAACTTCATTTTTAAACCTTTTTATATTCAAACTATTATTAATAATAATAACTATAATTATTTATAAAAATAATGTCTTTACCCCCAAATCCCTATTAAGATATGGTTTTATATTTTTCATCAATATTGCCTCTTTAAATTTCCTATCCCTTGTATTATTTGTATAATTAGTTATTTTATACTATCCATCTCAAACCTATGGCCTGTTTCTAATGAATGCAAATAAATAGGTGACCTCTTATCATATTTATGCTGCATTAATCCTGTATAAATTTAATTTTTGTCTCTCATAAATAATTAGTTTTTATATTTTTACTTTTACATGACTTATATTCAATTTTATATACTCTATTTAGGCATTTTTCTACTTTTCTTACATATTTATTATCTAATATATTAAGTATATTTTCCTTTTTTTATTTACTATCTTCAATTTTATTACATTATTAAACTTTGTATTAATTTTAATAATTATTTTATTCATCCTTTTTACAATATTATTATTATAAGTTCTAATACCCATATATTCATTGTTATCCATTTTATCTTTTTTACATACTATCTCTTTATTTGTATTAAATTTTTCTTCTGATTTCCTTATACTTTCTTCTATAACTTTCTCTGGATATTCATTATCTTTAAACTCTGTAATTATCAATTCTACCTACACTATCATCTTCATTTGAGCAATAATTCGTAGCTTTATATATTTTTGAATTTGTACTCCTTATTTTATATTTTATTTCTATATTCAAATTCCAATTACTTATATTACTATTCATATTAGATGTTTTATATTTAGATGTTTTTATCTTGCATTTACCATTTCTATATGACATCTTTAACAAAATATACAAAAAATATGATAATTTATTATCATTTTCTTTTTCTATTGTAAATTTTATATTTTTATCTAACTTATTAATATTTTCAAGATACATATCTATTTGTTTTTAACTCTTGTTAAAAATCAATAAATAATCATTAACATACCTTTTCATAAAAATTGGACCATTACTATTATTAATAATTTAATTGCTAATTCTATTGCTTCTTTTTCATTTATCTTTATGTACATTGACACAATGTCTATTTTTACCATAGTCAACTTGCAATCGTTATATTCATTTATTTTGTCTCTAATCTTTTTTATTAGCTGATCATTACTTTTCATATAAAACTACTTTTATCATTAATATATTTTTTACAAATATTATTTGATATCCATTTATATATTCTATCAAAATATGAATTTGTACCAATTATAATTGGTTTTAAAGGCACCCCTTCTTTAAATATTTTGATACTCCATATATTCTTGTCATACCACAATTCTTATTTGTCAATAATACAAATATTTTTCTGTCTATTAATCCATTATTACATAATCCTTTTACAAATTCATAAACCTTCCCATTTTTTTATTTTAGTATCATCTTTTTCTATTTTAATAAAACACTCCTCTGACAATAATTTATTCATTTTACCAATATATTCTTCTTTACTCATTATTACTAATTTATTATTTTTATCTAATTTCATAAACACTATCTCTTCCCCATATTTATTCCTTATTTTTAACCTCTTTTATTTTAATTACATTATTTAAATTATTTATCCTTTTATTTTCATTTTTATGTTTATTTTCAATAGTTAATTTTTTTAATTTTATATAGCATATTATTCACTTCTTTAAAACTTTCCATCCACAATTTATCTTTTATATTAATTACATTATTAATATCCTTACTTTTATAATAATATATTCTCTACTAATGTTTGCACTTCTCTGATATTTTTATATTTACATACTCCATATAGCACATACTTTATACCTTTACTTAATACATTCTTTTCTTCAGTTAATTCAATATTTTTAAAATTACAAATCTTCTGTTCTTGTTTATTAAATCCTTCTTTGTAATCTTTAATTTCTTTTCCTTTCTTCAACCTATCAATTTTCTTCTCGTGACTTATTATTATATTTCTATTTATAAAGTCCTTCTTTTCATTATATAGTCTCCTAAAAATCTCCTCTTTTTTAAAAGCTCTTCCATATTATTAATACCTTTATATACTTTACTTTTCATTTTATAATTTTCTTCAATACATTTCTTTAAAATTTTCGTCTCACTATTCTTCACATAATTTATTTTATCATTTATTATTTTCTTAGTTTATCAATATTGTAAAAAGGATGAATAAAATAATTATTAATAATATAATAAAATTTAAGATAGTAAATAAAAGCAAGAAAAATATACTTAATGTATTAGATAATAAATGTGTAAGAAAAGTCGAAAATGCATAAACAGGGTATATAAAATTGAATGTAAGTCATGTAAAAGTAAAAATATAAAAACTAATTATATAGGTAAGACAAAAAATTCAATTTATACATGATAAATTCAGCATAAATATGATAAGGGGTTGCCTATTTATTTGCATTCACTAGAAACAGGTCATAGGATTGAGAAGGATAATATAAAAATGACTAATTATACAAGTAATAAAAAAGATAGGAAAATTAAAGAGGCAATATTCATTAAAAATATAAAATCAAATCTGGGTAATGACAATAATTTATGAATAATTGTAGATATTATTAGTAATAGTTTGAATATAAAAAGGTTTAAAAAATAAAATTGAAGAAAATTATGATAGAGGGAGGTGTTAATGAAATATCAGAATTTTTGAAAATTTGTTGGTTTGTATTTGGAAATAAGATAATAAAGATGTAAGTATTTAGTAATGTAATAAAAAAAATATTTATAATGTAAAATGATTATAGTTAAATATATAATAAAAACAAAGAATAACTAAAAAGATAATAAAATGATAGATTAAATAGTAGAGTTTAAAAATAAAAGTTTTAAAATTATATAAATTGATTTAGAATAATTTAATAATAAAATACTATAAATAAGAAAATAAAATTAGTTAAGAATAGAATAATATAATGGAAAATGATTATTTATAATGACCAGACTAAGATGTATGTTTTTTTTATTATGTATATAAATAAACTGCATTAGTTGTATGATTGTATATTTGGATATTGTAGCTCCAATGATGACTGCAGGACAGTCAAAACTATAAGAATAATGTTTTTGGTGTAAAAAAATATTATTGTAAAGTGTATAAGAAGGTTGGAAATGGTATGATACGTAAATATAGAAATCAATACATAAAGAAAGAAGGAAGAAGAAGAAAATTGTATTACTTCCATAAAAAGTGAATAAATGTAGTTAGTAAAGGCTTTCATGTAGAATGGTATGGTGGTGGAATATGCAATTGTTATCATTGCTAGTATGTTAAAGAGGGATCTTTTTGCATAAAGTGAAAGGTATAATTTATCATGTGATTAAACAATGTTTTCAATTTTCTTTTTAAATTTTCTTGGATTATAGTTTACATTGCAATGTTGTTTAGATGAAAAGGAAAACACAGAAAAGTATTAGTAGTCCCTTTAAAGTAATATTTAAGTTAGATCCTAGTGTATACTTGCCATGTGTATGATTTTTCATATTAAAGATAAGCTTGTATTTACTGTTATATTTTGTGATTTTTTTTTTTTTTTGGTTTATAAAAATACTGAGATATATTCATAAAATCCAAATGTTGATGTTAATACTAGCCACATATATTTCTAATAGTTTTTTTTTTATATTGCTTTAATTAATGCTTTCATATATGTGGTGAACAGGAAGGCACTTATAGGGAATCATTAAAGGTTGAGCTATGGGGTATAGATTATTTTTTCCATTTAAGATTACACTTATTTCCCTATTAAGTAAAAACTTTGTAAAAATGAATAACGATGATTTGGACAATGTTGCAAAGTATTATAGATTTAGTAACTAATTGATATTATATTTTTGGTTCCATCATATATAATCTATGATCGTTTTAAATATAAAACTTGCTTGCTCAGTTGATTAGTCTTTTGTTGCAAATTACATGTTTGAAATTTATTGCGAAAGTTATGATGATCTTTGTTTACTGATTCGAGCCTAGTAGATACATGGATATTGGTCACAATTTGTTAATTCTTTTGGTTTTGTTTTTTTTTTTAAAAAAATGGCACTAAGGATATTGTGATAAAGACTTTGTATTCTATATTTTTTTTCTTAACAAATTATTATTTATATAATATATTGTTTTTAAAATGTGTAAAATGTTGCCATTTTGCACAGTTCTAGAATGGTAAGTATAATTGGAAAAAATAAACTATAAAACTGCTTAAATAGATAGAATACACTTATTTAAAATTAATCGTTCCTAGTCATTTTTATATAAATAAAAAAATATTATATTTATCCTGTCATAAATATTGCTTTGGGCTCACTTATATAATGGATTCTTAAACAACCAAAAATTTTTTCATTTAACCAATATATGCACGATAACACTACTTAATTATTATTAAATCAGATTTCTTTTGTATTTTTATATATAAAAAGATTAAATTATTTTGGATTTACCTTTTATTTTGATTAGTCTTTTGAAAACTATTTGATTAATCTAACATATAATAATAGTTAAATTTTCAATTGTTTTAGTTTAGAACAGCTCATTGTTTTGCCGATTTATTTGAAAAGATCTAGCTAAGAAATAAAAATATTTAATTATAGGATATTTATTCAGCATTTGAAATTTCAACAGTTTGGCTAAATAAATCGAATACTTTTTTAACTTTTTTTTTTTTTGATAAAATTAATTTAGTGATTGGAAACTTATCAAGATTGAACTTTTTGAAATCAATGATTAATTCTTTAGTTTTTACTTCTTAGACATTGACTAGTCTTTAATAAATTATAAAACCTTTTAAGTTTTAGTTTAAAAACGTGTGCAATATTTGACTTTGAATTTTTTTTCTTCATCATCAAAAAATTATAAAACTAATGTTATTCTTAAGGTACTTATTTTTTTGGGAAAAATTTTATAAAGTGGCTTTTAAGACTAAACTAATTTCGTATAAATCTAAATCTTTTTCTGAGTAACAAACAACTGTCTTAATTATAATTTTAAAGTGTAAAAAAATATTCTAATAATTTCAAATATATATATATATATATATATAAGCATAAATTAAATTATTTTGGGCTTTATGTCCTCTTTTTAATTTTGTAATAATTGCTACCATGACTTTGGACTCAAAACCAATCCTCACTATAAAATTAAAAAAAACCTTTGCTTATATGTATGGATATCTAATTTGTTTTCATTTTTTTCGATCAGACAATCTGTATATGTAAATTCTTCATAACTTTAAATAAAAGTAATGCTTACATTTTGACAATTTGCCACAGACATGCTTTACTAAGTAGCAAAGAAAAAAAACACTGTGTATGCTATACAGATATAAATTAAAATACAAAAATAACTAAAAATATAATTTGATAATTTATGGGTACATTACTTATACTGTTTTACATTATACTAGTGAACGTTTACAGGAAAATGTACCTAGACTGTCCAATTCATATTTATTCGAAAAAATCTATATCTACTACATTTTTATCTGACTTTTAGATCCAAAATTATTTTATCAATGGTGTTCATTATAGAATATTAAAAATATGTGATAAAACCAAACACAAAATCAATTCAAATCTGGAAGCTCCAATAAACTAGTAAATACTGAAATGATGTAAATAATTTTTGCTATCTAAATAAATGCTTGGAAGATTATTCAAAAAATTAAATTTAGTACTATTTGTAAACAGTTTCCTTATTAAATGTTTATCAGTAGTTTGTATACTATTCTAATCCATTATGAACAATAAATTGGAAGGGTAACTTACAATATTGCTAATCTCACTTATTTATATGCGAGATCAAAACATAAACTGAAACATATAATTGTATGTTTATAAATAGTAAATATGTTATCCTTTTTCCCTTAAAATACATATATACATACAATACAAAACCATAAAACAATACAATATTAGATAAAAATCCAAATTTTACTAAACTCCTTACAGGACCATGGTTTCATTTACTAAACAAATAGACCTCAAATTTGTTTAGTAGATGAAACCATGGTCATGCAAGGGTTTTGGTAAAATTTGGATTTTTATCTAGTATTGTATTATTTTATGGTTTTGTATTTTATTTATTACTAGTATAGTGTTTGGCAGTTTGATTTATTTATATATATATATATATATATATATATATATATATATATATATATATATATATATATATATAACATGTTAAAATATAAAATTTTTAAGTCAAATAAATAATTGTTTTAATAAAATTAGATATTAAAATTATTTTTCAATCATATATATATATATATATTAAATTAATTAACATCACTAACCAAGATGTAAAACTTAGAGATAACCTTAGGTCAAAGTCATATCTTAGCAAGTAAATGTGAAAGAAATGAACTTAGAATTCAATTATACAATTATTAATTATAATATTTTCAACACTTATAGAATACAAAATTGTGAATCAAATAGTAAATTTAACACATGCTACAGAAGTTGATTTTACTATATAAACTAAAGCAAATAAATTTCCAAATTAATTCTATGTTTTACTAATATACTAGGCATTATACTTAATTATTTTGCTGTGTTTAATTTTGAACATATTAAAAAGGTTGATCAATAGTTTGAATGAATTTTCCTTGTTTATTAAATCTTCATGAAGAGAAAACTTTAATATCAGTCAAGAAAAGAGTAAATAAATTACTCTTTAAAATTAATAATAATCATTTCAAAAGTGAGATTAGTAGAATAATTAGAGAAATTCTTAATGAGATTGTTCTAAACATGAATTTAAAAGATAAATTTACTAAAAAACATTTATATTCAAATAAATTATCTTAAGACGACTTCAAGTTATTTAAAATACATTGTGAGTAAAGACAATTTGTCATACGATCCAATGCTTTTAGCTTAAACTAAAGTAATATAATTACCAATTCCTACTAAAATGCCTAAAGGATATATATATAATTCAAAATGCAATTTCAATTTATATCAAAATTATTTATGGAAGATGATGTCATCATCATGCTTGAGAAACATTTAGGAACAATGGAATATACTGATTGCCTTACTAATGATTGATGACCAGGGAATAAATAACTTTATTCTTAATGAACATTTCTTTGCAAATTATAGAAATAAATAGGACAATATTATAAACGTTTAATACATCATATCATCTTTGTGTATCATCATCCTTAAATATCTAATTTTATTTCCTTTGCTTCCAAAATCTACTTACATTGGATAATTCAGTTTAGAAAATCCTTAGTTAAAAAGAAATTGGAAAGATCTTTGGCTTAAATATTTTTTTAATAAAATTTAGGTCTTTCTTGTAAAGTGACATGACCAGGGTAAATAAGTAGACTTAATATGAAGGTAAGATTTCATTGTTCTTCATATTAAATTTATTCACTTGACAAAATAGAATTTTTGTTTATTGCTAATTTAATTAATCTTGTAACATTTGTTCCTTTATTCTTTGTATAAATGATTAATATCCTCAAATGAATGTTTTATTCTTTCAATGATAGAGACCACATATACATGGGGCATCTTATAAAAATGGAATTCCCTCAAAAGGATTCGATAATACAAAAATCTTCATTTATACATATATTGTTTAAATTGACTTTAGCTAGTTAGTATTATTATAATGTTTGAAATTATAAAATTTCATTTATTATTTTATAATTTTAAATATTGTTTGTGTCATAATACATATATGTTATGGGGATATGGGAAGGTATCATTTTAAACTTATATATTATTATTATAGTAGAGATGAATGAAAAGCACTCATAATTATAAATATTGATATATATAAAGATAAATTTAAATTGTTGTCATTTAATAAATATTATTTTTTAAAAAATTTATTTTAAGAGAGTCTCTGATTTATTTAAATTATTTATTTTATTTTCATAATAAAATAAGATTAAATGCTTATATATATATTGTAACGATTCGGAGAAAGGAGACTTCACGTAAACTGCACTACGGGGCGCCATCTAGGCATTTGAACCTAGAAAAATTTATAGAGTAGGCAGATACGTGAGTCAAAAAAAAAAATTTTTTTTTTTTTTTTAAATTTTGCTTCCGGTCGTTAGCCCATGTCACTAGCTCAATGGAATAGCAGAGATTTAATAAGATAATCTAAGAGTATATATAAAAAAAAGGAATAAAATAAGCCACTGCCAGTAATTAACATACAAACATTTATTTATGCACATATATATAAGATTTAAAATTATTTTAGTATTAGTTTACATTTTAACATTATTTTTAACTTTGATTTTTGACTTTAATTTACCTTTAATTATTATTACATTCTGATTTTACATTTTTATTAAGTTCGCACAGATGGGATTATAAAAGCTTGTTATAATAAGTTGCTATAGATCGGTTACATAGATTACACGGTTAAAAACATTCCAAAGTAAGCATAAGCGATCAAAATATAAAATTATTGATTACTGACAATTGCGGAGGGAAATTTATATGTAACCCAATAGTATTCACCATAAGATACTTGCATTGTCACCAATAACTTAAAAGACATCCGAATAAATACATTTTAGATACTCACCGTGAGGTATCATTATTTATCGAATGTCTATATATTTTGATCAAATATGAAAACGCAAAACATAGTTAACCGATAACCAATCCATGCAAGCGTCCATAAACAACTTAAATTTAATGCATTTTTATTTAGAATCGAGTCTGAATACTATATAGATTTGCATTGAAATTAAAATATTCTATCCCTATTTAACCTTAGGCTAAAATTCGCAGTCAAACTGGCATCAATCCATCTGATACATCGATGTATTCAATGTAACACGAAATACGGCAGCACCAAAAGAATTTAGAAAGACATTGACTCTCAATCAGATAGGAATATTACATCTATCTAACGAGAAGAACAATAAAAAAAAAAACTCCATAGAAAGGAACTGCGTTCTCCGTCTTATAATTCCTTCCATAGGCAAACGGGTGAGTGCGGCGTATATATAAACGATTCTGCCAGTAGCGAATCTCCAATCACATTTACTAACTACATCAATATATCCAATCCATTGACCCAATCCAACAACGACATAAATAACCTAAGATTACCCTCCCCTAATATAACTTTACAAATCTATACAGCCATTCACGCCCGACTTAAGTTTAACATTTTTATAATTAATTTATTTAACGGAAAACAGAAATCATAATAAAACTTAAAGAACAAAATTAAATAAATAAATAAATAAATGGAAATGATTTTACAAATTAAATACATTAAATAAAATTATAACTAATTAATAAAATAATGTTGGTCAGATAGAATAATATTGAAATCATTTAAATCTGGAAAGTTTTTAATTTACTGTTCATAAATTTTAAAGTTCTTACGGTTATTGAAATAGTTCATCTTCGTATATTCCTTGCCGTTTGCACGTGAATTCCCACGTCGTCCGAAGATTTGTATCCGGTTGATCGATTTATTTATCCTTTGGAGATTTTTATTTTTTTTTTTTTAGTGTAATTGGTCCTCAATGAAGAAACGATGGCCCATTTTTCTTCCTTTCTTACAGAACTGAAGGGATTGAAGCTGTGCGTCTTTTTCAATCCCCTCAGCACTAACACCTAGCTGTTACATCGTCAATAATCAATCACTCCTCATTCACTAAAACTACCAAGCTTTCCAAAACCTGTCCTTTTTATATTAATGTCAAGGATTGAATTAACATTGCGTCATGGAGTGATGATTCTTTCGCTGAGGTCCGATTTCCCAAATGGATTTCTTTCATTGGCTACTCAGTTTCTATTGTTTTTTTTTCTATCTGACTGAGGTTATTACATTTAAATGCTCAAGGCTGGTTTTAATTTAACTAATTAACAATCATTTCCATTTCTAATTAATTATCCTGTTTTCCAAATCAAAAATATATTTCAAGACAAATTTAAAGATATAATTTTATCTCCAAATCTTTTTTAAAATTTAGTTTTAAAAATACCTTTTTCTTTAATAAAAATTTTATTTTAATAATTTTTCATTATCTGTGCGACTTAATATATAAGAGTTTAAGACGATATTTTAATTTCAATTTTTAATTTTTAAAGAAAGTTTTTAAATGCGAACTTTTTATTTTAACTTGTTTAATAATATATATAAAAAAAACAATGTAACGAACGTCTGTGCTCGTTACAATATATTATAACGGAAACACGCCGATCGAAAGCTTAACTTCCCTTTTATTTATATATAATGGGGAATTCTAAAAATTCAAGATCGTCCACATTCTGCTACCGCAAGCAGAGAAAACATACGGACATAAACGAGTCTATATCCGTACTTGACCAAACCTATAACTATACTGGTATAGCCCCAGGTTATCTTTCCCGGTCACTGTCTCCTGACTGCTGTAAGATTTAAAGAGTTACAGCGTTTGGATATTTATAAATTTTATTGGGATCAAAATACTGCACCACTAGTTTCACATGTTAATTCAGTACTCATAATGAGTAATAATTATTATCCCAAACACTATGATTATATTACTTTTTGGAGTGGTGAAGAATGAGACGAAACAGATTTAAATCAATAATAAATATTTAATACAATAGATTATACAATAAAAGAAATAATTTAAATCATTTACATAGAATGAAAACAGATTATTTGCTATAATGCTATGAATAAAAATAAAATAAAAGGATCCTATAAATGATTGTCCATTTATAATCATCATTCCATGTATACATAAAACAGTTAAAGAATGTCGGTATCATTCAAAGTAAGAATTTGGCCATTGTCTAAATTAAAGGTATGTGCACATGGAAATATAAAATGTAGTATACATATTTACCTAGGTTATTAAGTCTCTGAATTAACTTGAAGTCTTGCTGACCACCAACCATGTGGAATTTCTCCACTTCTTTAGCATGGAACGGTCATTCTTGAGTTAAATTTTGGTTGTGGGAACTCCTCTGCATTTAGGACATCAAGGGCCAGGCAAAACAAACCCTCTGGCAGGTGCTACATTGGTAGTTGTTACATGTAGATGGGAACCTTTAGAGCACGGGAAGTTTGAATCAGCAAGCGATCAAGATGGCCCTTAGCCAGCCATTCTTGATGAGTCACTGATGTTAGAAATCATATCTTGTTAATTATGGCTGCTTATTATTGGAGCAGTATTTCCACCAATGTCTCAGCAAGAAGTCTCTAACTCTACTACTAATTTCTAATTAAAAAATTCCACAGTCCTTTATTCTTTCGATCATTTGTTTTTAACTTTTATTCACACCTTTTCTTTCCTTACTACACCTTCAGCCATTTCTATAGATTTACTTTTACA